>JAYDYC010000035.1:0-189450 GCA_037043255.1 Diadegma fenestrale | reverse complement strand
GAACTAACGTTCAAGTGCCAGCAGATCGTGCTAGAGAGGTTTAATTATCAAAAAATTATATTCCAATCGTTTAAAAAAAAATCTGGGAACCTGGAACTCTTTCGTTTTTCACGCATTCTTATCAGAACGAGAACTTGAGACTAGATCAGATTCCAGAACTAACGTCCAAGTGCCAGCAGATCGTGCTAGAGAGGTTCAATTATCAAAAAATTCCATTTCAATCGTTTAAAAAAAATCTGAGAACTTGGAACTCTTTTGTTTTTCACGCATTCTTATCGGATCAAGAACCTGAGACTCGATCAGAGTCCAGAACTAACGTTCAAGTGCCAGCAGATCGTGCTAGATATGTTCGATGGTCAAAAAATTATATTTCAATCGTTCTGAATGAATCTGAGAACCTGGAACTCTTTCATTTTTCACACATTTTTATCAGAACAAGAACTTGAGACTCGATCAGAGTCCAGAACTAACGTTCAAGTGCCAGCAGATCGTGCTAGAGAGGTTCAATTATCAAAAAATTCTATTTCAATCGTTTAAAAAAAATCTGGGAACCTGGAACTCTTTCGTTTTTCACGCATTCTTATCAGAACGAGAACTTGAGACTAGATCAGAGTCCAGAACTAACGTTCAAGTGCCAGCAGATCGTGCTAGATATGTTCGATGGTCAAAAAATTCTATTCCAATCGTTGTAAATAAATCTGGAAACCTGGAACTCTTTTGCTTTTCACGCATCTTTATCAGAACGAGAACTTGAGACTAGATCAGAGTCCAGAACTAACGTTCAAGTGCCAGCAGATCGTGCTAGAGAGGTTCAATGTTCGAAAAATTGTATTCCAATCGTTTTTCATAAATCTGGAGAACTGGAACTCTTTCGTTTTTGACGCATCCTTTCCAGAACGAGAACCTGAAACTTGATGGGAGTCCAGAACTAACGTTCACGTACCAGTAGATCGTGCTAGAGAGGTTCAATGATCGAAAAATTCTGTTCTAATCGTTTAGAACGAATCTGGGAACCTGGAACTCTTTTATTTTTCATGCACGCTTATCAGAACGAGAACCTGAAACTTGATCGGCGTCCGGAACTAACGCCCAAATGCCAGCAGATCGTTCTAGAGAGATGATAGTTCGGGTAATACTCTTTTTATAGTTTGGAACAATTTTAAGAAGTCAGAACTGCTTCGTTTTTTACAGATCCATATCAAATCCGGAATTCTCAACTTGATCGGAGTCCAGAACTAATACCCAAATACCAGGGGATTATGCTAGAAAACTTAATAATACGGCAAATACCCTTTTTATCGTTTCGAACAATTCTTGGAAGCTAGAACTCTTGTTTTTTACAGATTCATATCGTTACTCGAACTTCGAACTCGATCGGAGACCAGAACTAACGCCCGAGTGCCAACAGATTGTGCTAGAGAAGTTCAATTCCAATGATCGAAAATACTATACGAAACAATACTATTTGAATCGAAGCTAGAACTATTTAGTTTTTCACGGATCCGAATCAAAACTGGAATCTGCAACTAGATATGAGTTCAGAACTAACGCTCAAGTACAAGCGCAAGGCCAGACGTTTTAATATTCGAAAATTGGATTACTTCATTTCGAAATCTTTTTTCAATGGCTAGATGTTTCTCATCCCACCGATTGAATTTATGACTCTGAAGTTTGCATCGTTGGAATGCAACGAAATTCTTTTTAATCTTCGGCAAAAGTAATTATTCAAATGCAGAATGTTATTACGATGATAAAATGATCGATTTTTGCCACCCGAAAAGCATATCGGCTCGAAAAATTTGGATGACATTGAAAATTAAACGAATCATCAATAAAATCCAATATTTTTCTTTGCCTTCCAACGTTGCAAACTTCACCATAATTCGAATTTGGTAAATTGGTAAGCCTTCACAAAAGTTCTCGTCCATTGTAATTTTCGAACAGCGAAAGTTTATAGTCGCTTCATAACGTTTTTACGTACTCGGCTTCTTTACACGATTGTGCTTGTGAAAATTGCTCGCAACTTTTAAATTCCTCAATCTTGGCGCTACCCAAAGCCAACGACGGGGACGTGTTGAGGACTGGCTTCGTTTTTTTTTTTTTCATTTTTATTTTTTTTTCTTTTTTATTTTTTTTTTCTCTTTTCTTTTTCTAATTTTTTTGATTCTTTTTTATTTTTTTATTTTTTTGTTTTCTTTTTATTATTATTTTTATTTTTTATTTTTTTTTTATTTTTTGATTTTGCCCGTTTCTTTGGCTTATGATTAATAAAGGGAAAATGAATTAAATTGTAAATGAAGTATTAAAATTAAATAATTATTTTGATTCTTCCTTCGCAAACTTGTGCGTTTGGGTTTGTGGTGGGTTACTTCGCAAACTTGTGCGTTTGGGTTTGTGGTGGGTTACTTCGCAAGCTTTGCGGTTTTGTCGTTGTTCATCGAAACGATTTATTTGTTTATTGATTCCGAACACATCGCATATATTATGAGGTGAGGTGTTATTGTGGTCCCTGGGCTCGTCGTTTCACGCCTCTTTTTGAGCCCATCGCATTTGTACCAATACTCACCGGTCAATGCATAGGTGACATAGTGTTTTTTTTCTGCGCTGTAATCAATGACACCCGCTATCATGAAAGTTTTGGGACCAACTTTGATCATTTTTTGCAGCGAGCTCAACTTTTGGACAAGGATTTTCCCTCTGTTCGGATATCCAGGATCGCTACCAACAGTTGTGTCCATCATCAAGTGCGATCCATACTTATTCGTACACGGTATTCTTGTTTTGCAATTAAAACAAGATTTTTCGAACGCGGTACAGTCGTCAATTGCTTCCTGTATCAGATGGAAACCGTGGCAAAGAATAATGTCGATGTTAACACTCAAAAATGTGTATTCTTGCTGGTTTTCATATCCGCAGGAGCAACTAACGTGGCACGTATAGCTTGGTACCTGCTCAAATAAAAACTGGGCCAAATGAGCAGCATTGCATTCTGCAGTCAAACGTTTTATGTTCCTCGTGTAGGTCCTCGTCGTACCCTGAAAAATGGGAATCGCCGTCAAAATTTCAGCTCGTTTGAGGTAATGTTCTTTCGATATTTTACCGTTATCTCTGACGCTTCGTGCGAGATTCACAATTGGACAATTCGATGATTTTAGTACGTCAGAGTATGTTTTATTTGTCAATAGCCCGTTGAGAATAGTCTGAAAAATTGAATCAAATGCACAAGTTGACATTATATTCCAATAGTGATCCTTGAACCGGACAGGTCCTGCTATATTCCCATTCAAGAGAATTGGGGTTTGAGCAGTCTTTGCGTCTTTAAGGAAATCCCATTCTGGGCAATCATCCAACGATGATGGCTTCGCACGTTTTTTCTTCGAGGAGTCGTCTGTTTTCTGTTTTTCATTTTTGTGTAAGCCTTTCCATTCTTCTTGAACATTCCAATCGTTGTCGGCAGGAATATTTTCATCTCTTGATGACTTAGATGCCTCGTTTCTTGATTGTTCCGATGGCCGTGGAGATGCAATATCGTGCGATAAATCGTCTTTCATACGTTCTAGTGGAGTGCTGCACACATTTGGTATCGCCGTGTTGAATGAAGTTGTCTCAAGTTCAGTTGTTGGATATGGAGAAGGATTGTCGATTTCCATACTATCATTCACCAGCTCTGGAGCTGTCAAATTTGTCGATTCATTAAGATCCGTTTCCTCAGCAGATTTCGACGTTCTTTTTTGATTTTGTGGTGAACAGTCTGACGTCTTGCAGCGCTCTCTAATTTTATCGTCGATTCGCTCTAGATGCTGCATGACGAATCGATCTGGACGCATGGGAATCTCGCCTCTAAATTCACGTTTCATGTCTGCGAATTCCGATTCAACTGCGGCCGAAGTTGCAGTGACAGAACCTCTCCCAAATAATGGAACCATGATAGCGGTCCAAAGAGCTACGTATGGAAGAAGGTACCTTTTAAGCTTTTCTGCCAAATTGACGTTATAACACGCATTGATTGTATCGCCATTCGCCGACTGATTTGCGATATCCACCGCTGCGTCGTACAATGCGTCGCGCCACGATTTCCAGCCACGATTACCCTTTTCACTCTCGACTGTATCCTGTTGGATATCGAAATCGGATGCACCGTCACCCTTGTCGTCAGCTTCGTTGCTTGTAGTTTCGATGTCATCTTCGTCATCGTTATCGTTTTTGAACTCCACTCCTTTGATTCTATCATTTAAATAACGCATTCGATGAACTGATGGCAGGACCTCATCATTTGGACCAGAACCGATGCACTTACTGAGTGCAACTACAATTACCGACTCCATGAAGTGGGTTAATTCATCGAGATCCGTAATTTGGAAAGCCTTTCCAATACAGCGCTTGTAGAATCGCCGCACTAAAGCCTTGTCTTTTCCTCTTAAACAGGGCCATCGCGTGACCATGGCCATAACGTGACACACGTCCAACCGCATGAATGTTGACGGCAGTAGGTTCGATTTATTTTTAATAGCGTCATAACAAATCTGTAGATAATTTTCCAGACTTGAACATTCCGCAAATATTTTCGATACCGCAATCAGCAACGACCACCCAAAATCAGTCACAACTATTGGTGGAATTCGAGCGTTCGCGGCAAGGATTTCGCTTAAGAAATTGGCAACAGTGACGGATCGTTGATCAGCTGATATCATCTGGAACACTGGTATGCTTCCTTCTTGTGTTACCAGAACACACTGATATAATAGAATGTGGGCTTTTTGTGTCTGATTCCGCTTTGCGATGCCACCTGTAGCATCTAATGTCAGTGTTGCATTGGGATCTTTTCGGCAACGGGCATTGTAAATCTGTAGTTGTTCGGGTAACCAATAAATACAGGTGAATTTAAGCACCCCAATCAATTTGATGCATCCGACGAACCTACCATACTCAGCGCTTTGAAGTAAATTCAAAGCCGGATTTCCAAATTGCAAACCGTATTTGTCCAATAGTCGCTGTTCTTTTGCTTTTCGTACCACAGCGTTACTTGGTAAGATTGGTGGATCTTTACCCCCGAATGTTTTTATGCGACCAGCTTCTTTCCGTCGCCATGTTACTGCGTCTTTACGGCCATCAATCAGATAATCTGCAACCTGGCGACGACGAGTGCCTCTCAATTGCCTTCTCTTTTTCCCCGAATAAGACGCTGCTTTGATGTTTTTAATCTCACATTGGAGAATAACATCAACACCTGTCCTTGGTTGTTTCAAGAGTGTGCAAAAAATTGTTGCCTCACATTCAACGCAGTGTCCATCGATTGTCAAAAAGAATTCGGCAACTGCACTTAGGTAAACGGAATGATTTTTGAATGCGACCACACAGTCGAGATGATGTTGTACCCACATAGCTTCCGCTACCACGTCTGACCATCCAGGTTGCAGTTTCCAATAGATCCGCTTACCATACGTTTTTTCGCGGGGTTCGATTTTTTTCCAGTTTTCTTGTGAAATTACCAAGCTTAGTTTGATTGAAGTTAAACTGGATTCGGTTTCAGTGGTCTGATTCGGGCGTTCTGTAGCACTGTAATTACCGTCGTTATGGGACACATTCAATTCCGACTCTTGAATATTAAATGTTTTCAGGATTAGATCTTTCAACCCCCGACGATTATTATTGACAATGGTATGGACGTGCTTAGGTGTGATTTCAGACCCTTTTTCCTTCATCAATTCCGATATTGATTTATATACGTCATGAGACGGTGGAAAAACACGGCCTTTATCATCAATGGCACGGTATTTTTCATCGGATAGTATTTCTTGTAAAACTAATTCATCGTAAGACGGTTTACGGGGCATTTTGAATGCAGATTTGGCTCTTATTTATTCTTTAATGAGTACTCAATTCCATAAAATATCGAATGTAAGGGCTATTTAATTCAGCTGGAAATTTGAAAACAACAAGGCGCAAAAACAAGCCATTTAGGATAATCGAAACTTCAGATAAAAAATTTAGTGAAAGATCCTAACTCTCTTTAATGGTGCTGATTCTTGGATATACCAAAAAAAAACGTACATATAATAGTTGATCGAGTGTTTAAAAACAGTTTGCTGATCTAAACGTAATAGGGCGTTCTTGTGATTGAAAGTATTAAGCGCAAGCTACGAAGCTTCCGTTATAGACAGAAATGTCGAGATTCTCTCCCACTCGAATTCACCAAGACACGAAAGCATGCGCAAGTGACAGAGTGGGGAATATAGCCAATATAGCAGACTGTGACTCTTATGTCATTTAATTTCTATATTGCATTCTGTCAGCTATCATCATCACAATTATCGAAAAGACATAATATTCATGATTCATTTTTTTTCATAACTCAAACTGGCTGGGTAATTTCAAAAAGTCGGTAATTTTGCATTCGAGAACCGTAACTGCCGTCTCTTGCCGTTTTCGTTCTTTTTCTCCAGGGAAACTGTTAACCCTCTCAGAGACGGGTTTTTCTCCTGCACCGATCTTAACAAAATTCCAAAGTTTTTGGGATAGCTTACAGACGTAACGGTCGAGATTCTCCCCCACTCAAATCCACCAACAAGACACGAACGCATGCGCAAGTGACAGAGTGGGGAATCGCTAAGAGTGTGTAAGGAATAAGATGGAGACGTCACGAAAAGGCCAATATAGCAACGTGTTTTAGTATGACTATCTTATGTCATTTAATTTCCACATTGCAATTCTCTCAACCATCAACATTGTGATTAGAGGATTGAATTAATAGTTATGATAATTTTTTTTTATAACTCAAACTGGGAACGTAATTTCAAACTGTGGGCAATTTTACATTCACGCTCCGCGTTGTCTCTTGCCGTCTTTTTTTTTTCAACCAAACTGTTAACTTTTCGATGGGCACATTCTTTTACTCAACAAATTTTCAAAATCATAAATGTTATTGAGGTTTTCGGGGCCGCTGATTACGATTCTAGCGTTGGAATAAGAAAATTCAAGATTCCAGACTCCGAATGGCGATTATTTCAGGTCAAATTCGCAGTTTTTGGTAAGATCGGCACGAAATTAGGTATTGAAGGTTTTTGGGGTGGCTAATTACGATTTCGGCTTCAGAATTAAAAAGTTCAAAATGGGGGATGAAATCGGTAACTATTTCAAGTCACGAGCGCAGTTTTCGTTCAATCGGCATGAAATTTAATAGAGATAGGTCTTTTGGGGTCGCTGATTACGATTCTAACGTCAAAATTAGAACATTCAAGATGGCGGACTCGTAACGGCAATTATTTTAGGTCAAGTTCGCAGTTTTTCGATCGATCAGCACGAAATTCGGGATCGGGGGCTTTTTGGGGTCGCCAATTATGATTCTAGCCTCAGAATTGCAAAATTCGACATGGCGGATCCAAAATGGCGACTATTTTCGGTCAAGTTCGCAGTTTTTCGTGAGATCGGCACGGAATTTGGTTCATAGGTGTTTGAGATTGCTAATTACGATCTTAGCTTCAGATTCGAAAAATTCAGACTGGGGGATCCAGAATGGCGACTATTTTAGGTTAGGTACGCGGTTTTTCGTTCAATCGGCAGGAAATTTCATACGGATAAGTTTTTGGGGTCACAGATTACAATATTGCCTCAGAATTGGAAACTTCAAGATAGCGGATCCGGAATGGTGACCACAATTGGTATAAAAATATCCATAGTTCAGTCTGCAAAGCTGGTGATTCGGAAATAGAATTACTTCAGAATCAGTCCAGTCGGAATATACGAAATTTCGACCAACTTCTGCATTTTCGCCTAGGCTATTAGCAACTTTCTTTTTCGGGGGTAAAAACCCCCTAGTATATACCCCTAGTTTCTTGGAATGATGGGAGTTGCATTTGGACTAGGAATAATTATTAAAACAATAAAAACATGGTTTTTTCAAGTTAACTTTCTTGGAATGCAATTTATCGAAAAAAAATTCGGACAATAGTTGTGCGAAAGTTGTACAAATGTCCCCGACTGAATAGGTACCATAAAGAAATCAATGAGCATTGTTAGTTTAATCGTAAATTGCACATAACCAACGAAATTTTGATTTTACCTTTACAATTTTTCTGAAAATGAATAAACCTAACAATTTCAAAATTAGACATCATGCAGACAACTGTTTGCCCGAGATGGTCGTGCAAAATTAATCGATCTACGTTGAATATTTTTTCAACAATTTGCGATGTTCGAAAAAAAGTACCTGCTTCTGAAATCTCGGCTAGTAATAGAAAAACAAGAGTTAGTCGAATCACCAAATATTTCGCGAAATTGATCGATAGCAAAAAAACCGTTAGTAAAAACCGTTGTTTCTCGATCGCCTAGTAGAAATTTCGCATCTAAAAATATAAACTTTGAGTTTAAGAAAAAGAGCTCGGACATACCGATTACATGCCGAGATATAAACCTTTTTGCGATAGACAGAATCATTATCTCTTTAATCAATCTCCAACCAATATTTGTGCATAAATGAAATTTTTCAGCGCTCGGAATGTTTTTGTGTATCATATTCAATTTCATGCGAAATTTTTCTACGGTTCGTTAATACGATGGTAATGAAATTTTTCATGCGCCGATCAGCGGATCGCGCTGTCAGTTCGCCTGGGCGGCGTGGTGAGGGCACCCCCGCTCCCCTCGCCACCCACCTCGAGCGGGTTAGTTAACGGTTTGGATAAATACTTGAAAAATTAACGTAGAAGGTTACTTTTTCTTCAACCACTGTTGATTTTTCCTCACCAATGCGAATTTGTCATAAACAATGAATAATGAATGAATCAATCGTTCGTCCATAGCTACGATTCCACCTTTATTTTAACATTGGTGCAAAAGAACAAAAGAACGCTTATTTCGTTGCGCAAATAAATTCTCTACGAATCATCGCGGGCCCTGTTGGAGTTTCTTCCATTCGGGACCTCCATCATGTGCTTTCCATCCACCCACCTATCTATATTCTGCTCGGGATCAATATTACTTGCGAAAACTAAACTGAATTTCCAATCAATCTAAACTATAGAGACAACTCTTGTCTTTAGGACTAGCTAAGACGAGGTTAGCTTCGCCCTTCGATACTTCCTCTCACGATGAACTTAATATCTTCTTTGTAAAAATATCGAACGATCCAAATCAGTTCACCGTTGGCCCTCGTCTTGCTGACTGCTATGACATCCCATTCGATCGCCCTTTATTTGACTTCAGTACCATTACCTCAGACAATTTGTGTTCACTAATCAAATGCACGTCTCCGTCGTCTTCGTCTTCTGATCTCGATGGTCTTTCCATGTTCATCATACATTACAGGCTATCTGCCTTGTCACCCATACTCTCCATATTTTTTAACATCTGTCTCCTTTCAGCGACTTTCCCTGCACCTTGGAAGCAAGCCTTGATTCGCCCTCTACTCAATGAAAATTCACCATCGTCTCTATCTGATACCAGACCCATCGCAATCTAAGTGTTCTTTCCAAAATCCTGGAGAGAATTGTTCACCATCAACAAACCTCTTATCTTAACGTTCTAGAACGATCTTCTGGCACTTGAACGTTAGTTCACTCCCTTCGAGTTGCGAATTTCAGTCATGATATCGATGCGTAAATAACGAAAGAATTTCAGTTTTGCAGATTTATTTAAAATGATTCAAATAGAATTTTTCGACCATAGAATCTCTCTAGCACGATCTACTGGCACTTGAACGTTAGTTCTGGACTCGGAACGAGTCTCAAGTTCTTGTTCTGATAAGAATGCGTGAAAAACGAAAGAGTTCTAACTTCCCAGATTTGTTCGAAACGATTGAAATAGTATTTTCCGACTATTCAACCTCTCTAGCACGATCTGCTGGCACTTGGACGTTAGTTCTGGACTCCCATACAGTTGCAAATTCCAGTTATGATATCGATGCGTAAAAAACGAAAGAGTTCCAGGTTCCCAGATTTTTTTTAAACGATTGAAATAGGATTTTTTGATAATTGAACCTCTCTAGCACGATCTGCTGGCACTTGAACGTTACTCCTGGACTCTGATAGAATCTCAGGTTCTTTTTCTGATAAAAATACGTAAAAAACGAAAGAGTTCTAGGTTCTCAGATTTTTTTTTAAACGATTGAAAGGGAACTTTTTGATAATTGATCCTCTCTAGCACGATTTGCTAGCACTTGAACGTTAGTTCTGGACTCTGATCGAGTCCCAAGTTCTCGTTCTGATAAGGATGCGTGAAAAACAAAAGAGTTCCAGGTTCCCAGATTTTTTTTAAACGATTGAAATAGAATTTTTTGATAATTGAACCTCTCTTGCACGATCTGCTCGCACTTGGACGTTAGTTCTGGACTCTGATCTAGTCTCAAGTTCTCGTTCTGATAAGAATGCGTGAAAAACGAAAGAGTTCCAGGTTCCCAGATTTTTTTTAAACGATTGAAATAGAATTTTTTGATAATTGATCCTCTCTAGCACGATCTGCTAGCACTTGAACGTTAGTTCTGGACTCTGATCGAGTCTCAAGTTCTCGTTCTGATAAGGATGCGTGAAAAACAAAAGAGTTCAAGGTTCCCAGATTTTTTTTAAACGATTGAAATAGAATTTTTTGATAATTGAACCTCTCTTGCACGATCTGCTCGCACTTGAACGTTAGTTCTGGACTCTGATCTAGTCTCAAGTTCTCGTTCTGATAAGAATGCGTGAAAAACGAAAGAATTCCAGGTTCCCAGATTTTTTTTAAACGATTGGAATATAATTTTTTGATAATTAAACCTCTCTAGCACGATCTGCTGGCACTTAAACGTTAGTTCTGAACTCCGATCGAGTTTCAGGTTCTCGTTCTGATAAGGTTGCGTCAAAAAAGAAAGAGTTACAGATTTATTAAAAACGATTGGAATACAATTCTTCGAACATTGAACCTCTCTAGCACGATCTGCTGGCACTTGAACGTTAGTTCTGGACTCTGATCTAGTCTCAAGTTCTCGTTCTGATAAAGATGCGTGAAAAGCAAAAGAGTTCCAGGTTTCCAGATTTATTTACAACGATTGGAATAGAATTTTTTGACCATCGAACATATCTAGCACGATCTGCTGGCACTTGAACGTTAGTTCTGGACTCTGATCTAGTCTCAAGTTCTCGTTCTGATAAGAATGCGTGAAAAACGAAAGAGTTCCAGGTTCCCAGATTTTTTTTAAACGATTGAAATAGAATTTTTTGATAATTGAACCTCTCTAGCACGATCTGCTGGCACTTGAACGTTAGTTCTGGACTCTGATCGAGTCTCAAGTTCTTGTTCTGATAAAAATGTGTGAAAAATGAAAGAGTTCCAGGTTCTCAGATTCATTCAGAACGATTGAAATATAATTTTTTGACCATCGAACATATCTAGCACGATCTGCTGGCACTTGAACGTTAGTTCTGGACTCTGATCGAGTCTCAGGTTCTTGATCCGATAAGAATGCGTGAAAAACAAAAGAGTTCCAAGTTCTCAGATTTTTTTTAAACGATTGAAATGGAATTTTTTGATAATTGAACCTCTCTAGCACGATCTGCTGGCACTTGGACGTTAGTTCTGGAATCTGATCTAGTCTCAAGTTCTCGTTCTGATAAGAATGCGTGAGAAACGAAAGAGTTCCAGGTTCCCAGATTTTTTTTAAACGATTGGAATATAATTTTTTGATAATTAAACCTCTCTAGCACGATCTGCTGGCACTTGAACGTTAGTTCTGGACTCCGATCGAGTTTCAGGTTCTCGTTCTGATGAGGTTGCGTCAAAAAAGAAAGAGTTCCAGATTTATAAAAAACGATTGGAATACAATTCTTCGAACATTGAACCTCTCTAGCACGATCTGCTGGCACTTGAACGTTAGTTCTGGACTCCGATCGAATCTCAAGTTCTCGTTCTGATAAAAATGCGTGAAAAACGAAAGAGTTCCAGGTTCCAAGATTTTTTTAAACGATTGAAATATAATTTTTTGACCATCGAACATATCTAGCACGATCTGCTGGCATTTGAACGTTAGTTCTGGACTCTGATCGAGTCTCAAGTTCTTGTTCTGATAAGAATGTGTGAAAAATCAAAGAGTTCCAGGTTCCCAGATTTATTCAGAACGATTGAAATATAATTTTTTGACTATCGAACATATCTAGCACGATCTGCTGGCACTTGAACGTTAGTTCTGGACTCTGATCGAGTCTCAAGTTCTCGTTCGGATAAGGATGCGTGAAAAACGAAAGAGTTCCAGGTTCCCAGATTTTTTTTAAACGATTGAAATGGAATTTTTTGATAATTGAACCTCTCTAGCACGATCTGCTGGCACTTGGACGTTAGTTCTGGAATCTGATCTAGTCTCAAGTTCTCGTTCTGATAAGGATGCGTGAAAAACGAAAGAGTTCCAGGTTTCCAGATTTATTTACAACGATTGAAATATAATTTTTAGACCATCCAACATATCTAGCACGATCTGCTGGCACTTGAACGTTAGTTCTGGACTCTGATCGAGTCTCAAGTTCTTGTTCTGATAAGAATGTGTGAAAAACCAAAGAGTTCCAGGTTCCCAGATTTATTCAGAACGATTGAAATATAATTTTTTGACTATCGAACATATCTAGCACGATCTGCTGGCACTTGAACGTTAGTTCTGGACTCTGATCGAGTCTCAAGTTCTCGTTCTGATAAGGATGCGTGAAAAACGAAAGAGTTCCAAGTTCCCAGATTTTTTTTGAACGATTGAAACAGAATTTTTCGATAATTGATCCTCTCCAGCACGATCTGCTCGCACTTGGACGTTAATTCTGGACTCCTATCCAAATATGATATCAATGCGTAAAGAACGAAAGAGTTCCAGGTTCCAATATTTTTTTTAAACGATTGAAATATAATTTTTTGACCATCAAACATATCAAGCACGATCTGCTGGCACTTGAACGTTAGTTCTGGACTCTGATCGAGTCTCAGGTTCTTGATCCGATAAGAATGCGTGAAAAACAAAAGAGTTCCAGGTTCCCAGATTTTTTTTAAACGATTGAAATGGAATTTTTTGATAATTGAACCTCTCTAGCACGATCTGCTGGCACTTGGACGTTACTTCTGGAATCTGATCTAGTCTCAAGTTCTCGTTCTGATAAGGATGCGTGAAAAACGAAAGAGTTCCAGGTTTCCAGATTTATTTACAACGATTGAAATATAATTTTTAGACCATCCAACATATCTAGCACGATCTGCTGGCACTTGAACGTTAGTTCTGGACTCTGATCGAGTCTCAAGTTCTTGTTCTGATAAGAATGTGTGAAAAACCAAAGAGTTCCAGGTTCCCAGATTTATTCAGAACGATTGAAATATAATTTTTTGACTATCGAACATATCTAGCACGATCTGCTGGCACTTGAACGTTAGTTCTGGACTCTGATCGAGTCTTAAGTTCTCGTTCTGATAAGGATGCGTGAAAAACGAAAGAGTTCCAAGTTCCCAGATTTTTTTTGAACGATTGAAACAGAATTTTTCGATAATTGATCCTCTCCAGCACGATCTGCTCGCACTTGGACGTTAATTCTGGACTCCTATCCAAATATGATATCAATGCGTAAAGAACGAAAGAGTTCCAGGTTCCAATATTTTTTTTTAAACGATTGAAATATAATTTTTTGACCATCAAACATATCAAGCACGATCTGCTGGCACTTGAACGTTAGTTCTGGACTCTGATCGAGTCTCAGGTTCTTGATCCGATAAGAATGCGTGAAAAACAAAAGAGTTCCAGGTTCCCAGATTTTTTTTAAACGATTGAAATGGAATTTTTTGATAATTGAACCTCTCTAGCACGATCTGCTGGCACTTGGACGTTAGTTCTGGAATCTGATCTAGTCTCAAGTTCTCGTTCTGATAAGGATGCGTGAAAAACGAAAGAGTTCCAGATTTCCAGATTTATTTACAACGATTGAAATATAATTTTTAGACCATCCAACATATCTAGCACGATCTGCTGGCACTTGAACGTTAGTTCTGGACTCTGATCGAGTCTCAAGTTCTTGTTCTGATAAGAATATGTGAAAAATCAAAGAGTTCCAGGTTCCCAGATTTATTCAGAACGATTGAAATATAATTTTTTGACTATCGAACATATTTAGCACGATCTGCTGGCACTTGAACGTTAGTTCTGGACTCTGATCGAGTCTCAAGTTCTCGTTCTGACAAGGATGCGTGAAAAACGAAAGAGTTCCAGGTTCCCAGATTTTTTTTGAACGATTGAAACAGAATTTTTCGATAATTGATTCTCTCTAGCACGATCTGCTGGCACTTGGACGTTAATTCTGGACTCCTATCCAGTGATGATATCAATGCGTAAAGAACGAAAGAGTTCCAGGTTCCAAGATTTTTTTCAAACGATTGAAATGGAATTTTTCGATAATTGAACCTCTCTAGCACGATCTGCTGGCACTTGGACGTAAGTTCTGGACTCTGATCGAGTCTCAAGTTCTCGTTCTGATAAGGATGCGTGAAAAGCGGAAGAGTTCCAGGTTCCCAGATTTTTTTTGAACGATTGAAACAGAATTTTTCGATAATTGATCCTCTTTAGCACGATCTGCTGGCACTTGGACGTTAATTCTGGACTCCTATCCAGTTACGATATCAATGCGTAAAGAACGAAAGAGTTCCAGGTTCCCAGATTTATTGAAAACGATAAAAAAAATACTTCTTGACGATTGAACCTCTCTAGCACGATGTGCTGGCACTTGGGCGTTAGTTCCGGACTCCGATCAAGTTTCAGGTTCTCTTTCTGATAAGGATGCGTGAAAAACCAAAAAGTTTCAGATTCCCAGATCCATTTGAAATGATTAAAATAGATTTTTTTGATCATTGAACATCTTTAGCACGATCTGCTGGTACTTGAGAACGTTAGTTCTGAACAATAAAATAGAATTTTCCGACCATTGAACCTCTCTAGCACGATCTGCTGACACTAGGACGTTAGTTCTCGACTCTTATCGAGTTGCACATTCCAGTTATCATATCAGAAACATGAATTTCAGCTGCATGCGAAAAGAACTCATTGTTTTCGACCTGCCGTAAAATGAACAACTACGGGATGTTGACTGATTATTATGACAATTGACATATTTTCAGTTGAAAACGCCAGAACTATCTATGAAAAGTATCAGGAACTGTAGAACTCATCTGCATGTGAAAAGAACTTACCTTTATTTCGGATCTGCTGCAATATGATCTGCCACGAGAAGTTAGCATATCATTTTTTCAATTGACGTTTTTCGAGGTTAAATCGACAGAACTATTGTTAAAATGTATCAGGAACTATAGAACTCATCTGCATGCGAAGAGAACTCACTTTTATTTATGATATGCTGGGAAGTGATATGCTAAGTTCACTGACATAGTCTGTTCTGGGTCGAAAAAAAATCATAAAAAATATCTAAACGGAGAAAACTGAAGCGTGATTTGTCCCCTTCAAAACGCCGCTTCGAAAATTGAAAAATCTTTTTTTTCAACAGAGTTATCCAACTTTTATCGCGCAAGAAATATTGGGTGGTGTATTGAAACGTTTGAGCGGCAGTGTAGATTTATTCGGTGAGTAAAATAGTTGAATATGACGATACTCACTCGATCGTAATGGGTATTGCAACCCGTGCAGAGTGCCCCATCAAACGTTGCTTGGATGGCATTGCGCAGTCCCTGCTCAAAATCGGTCATTGCGAGAATGACGTTATTCGTACGCAGGACATGTGTTCTGATAAAGCGCAGGCATGCCGTGTATGCAACTTCCGTTTTTCTAGTCATAACGACCCATACAAAAGGGAAACCCTATGGATCGCAGAAGCAAACATAATTAGAATTATCGTCAGCGAGTTTTATTATTTGGAATGATTAAAAATATTAAGAATGAAGAAAGTCTCACATGGTTCAGTTTTATACCGATCACTGTCAACAACTGATACACCTCATTGATTAACGGTCTGGTTTTAAAGGTGGCATCAATAAGAATTCTCGAAACCTCGCCCATCTCTTCTTGCACGAAATTGTCGTCAAAAAATAGCGCATGCTTTGCTCCATTTTCGTCAGTGATCAAACGCGCCGATATTCGACCATTGGTATATTCCAAATTTCTTCTATATGCCGGATCGACAAGTCGGTCCACGAATTCCTGTACGGTGCGAGGACTTGGAGGATAGTGTTTCCTTCTCGATTGTTGCATGAACGACCGTATAGCACGAAATGACACTCGTTGGGCCGCTTCTGGGTATCTTTATGAGTCAAATACCAAACACAAAACAAAAGTCAGGATTTCTATTAATAAAAGCTGAGAAATAATGGTGCATTGTACTAATTGCTGCAGCGTCACGGCTTATGTAATTCATCAATAAATCCATGATATTCAAGATTTTTTTTTTTTGAGAAACAGGTCAATGTGTAGTAGGAGAAGAGGTATTATGAGTAACTCGGATAGTATAAGATTTTCATCGATCGACTTCTAACACACGACAAAAACCATTCGAATAATTGAGAACTCAAGCGAATTAATAAAAAACACAAGATGAAAACCATGCAACTACGTGCAAATAAAAACTTACACAATCGCTAATGTGTCATAGAGGTCTTTTAATTTATACCAGTGCCGTGCCAGAGTTTCCGATAAAGCCGTTTTGAATCGACTGATATGCTCGACATTTTCATCTGGCATGCAATGTAAAGAATGGGGATATCCATCCTCTATCATGCCGTTAACAAATTTTGCCGTGCCCTGACAAATAGTTTTTTGTTTACAGCGCAGACAACTGTGGAATAAAATAATATCGGGATCCAGTTTATTTTCATTATCATCATACGGATAGCTTTGAAATGAGATGCATGACGTAAAACGACAGGAGGTAGAGAACTGATATTTGTATTAAAACGATGAACGATAAGAAAAAGGTTTTTCTTAGGAAATGAGTACATTTTGTTAATGAAAAATGTGTAAAGTACTCTTGGAAGAGGAAGCATTTTTTGAAAATTTCAAAAATGTAGCAAGTGTATAATATTTACTCGATCCACGAACGGATTACGCTTAAGAGTTCTTGCAGGGAACCGAGCTTCTTGGAGAATATTGCCGAAAAACGTGGAAGAACCACACATCCTCAAAAACTGGGTTTCAATACAAAAAAGAAAAAAAAAATAGCCAAATAAAACGATTTTACGAATAGACGAACGATTTACACAATCGAAGAAAATCATTCGATTGAAAAAAATGCATATTCCAGAAGCTAGCAGGGAAAAAAATTATCGTTCACATCTACGGATGATGGAATTTTCTCCAGAGCCGTGCGTTAAGAAATTTTATACTGTTATTTCTTTATGCTTAAAATTTTTGAAAATTTCTGACTATTTCAAGCGTACTGTGCACATTGTTCTATAAGTACTTCAACGGATAATGGACAAAGGAACGATTTCTGTAATTCATTTTTCATTAATAAATTACTAAATTTCTAACGGATTTTTTTTCCTTGACAATTATCATTTTATTCTTTCTGTCGTTATGTATTGTACCTCGATCGGACTTCAATAATGGCCTAATAGTGATCGATTCATCTTCGATGAGAATTTTTCAATGCAGTTATCGAGTCTCAATTATTTTTTTTATACGTGTAAGAAAAGCTTTGTCGAGTTCAACGAGATGGCGCGCAGCGCGCTGGACTGCGAGCTCGGGGAATGTTCCCCCACTTAGCCACCGACTGCAAAAGCCCGGGGCTCAAGCAGTTCGACTGTGACTCTCTTAGAGAGAGGTTGTGCGGATGATAAAGAGTTGAAGAGTGAAATAAAGATTGAACAGAGAATAAAGCTTCTGTATTATTTAATCCTACAATACGGCATGAGCCAAATTTTTATCAACGTAGAAAAAATTACTGAAATTTTCGTTATACCAAAATGAAGTATGGAAAAGATTTGAACTTTTTCTGAAATGGAGTATAAAAATAATTTCAATCATTTTTTTTGCGATGAAGAAATCGCGGCTTATGTCGTATGAGAAGAGTGACCAAGGAATTGAATTTCCAGAAGCTAATCACCGAAGAAATTATAATATTATCTGTCCATTTTTGTCCATTTTTTTTCGTTCCGTAACTTATGTAATAGTAATTTCCGGAACATTTAATTGATTTTTTTTCCAATCGTTTAGGATTATTCGAAAATTCGTTTAGGTTAGCTGTTTTTTCTCCTTTTTTGCGTTGAAACCCAGCCTTTGAGAATATCTATATACAGTCTATATGTGGACGTGAATGTATATATAGTCTTTTCTTAATTAATGAAATGGAGCATAAATGAATGTTTATTTTTTTTTCTATGTTGACGACAATTTGGCTGATGTCGTACGAGAAAAATGACCAAGGAATCGATATTCCAGAAGATATTGACCAGAAAAAAAAATTATTCGTACAATCATTTTCTCTAATTTGTTATGCAATGATAACTGATGAAGGAAAAAATACTTTACACAATTGGTGCATCGGTTTTAAGGCTAACGCATAATGTGCAATATGAAAACTGATTCAAAATATGACTTTTTTTTCACCAAGGCTTTTTTGGTTACACACGCACGCACCGCGTTCATTCAAACGCGTGACCAAGTACTATCAAGCAATATAAATCCTGATGAAAAGAAATGAGAATTTTTCGACTTACATCGTTTGGCGATCGCGGGACGTACCGCTCTTTTGATAAATTCGGCCATCCTTAATGCGGTCCGATAATGGCAATCGCCTTTGTGGTCTCGGTGGCATTTTGAAGTTTCACAACACAAAAAATGATATACCCGAAAATAATAAACAAAAAAACTAAACGGAAATATTGCAGGAAGAAAGTCGACGGAAATAATGCACGAAAAAAACGCACGAAAATAATCCGCGAAACAAAGATACAAAACTAACGATAAATAATGTACACTAGTATATTAAAAAGGAAAATGAATAGCCGATTCTTACGCAACTAAATTCTGTTAAGAAAAGGAAAATGAATAAATTGGAAACGAAGCTGTGAAATAATACGGGAAAACTTTCTGATAATTTGATACGCTCGGAAGGACGTGTCAGTACAGACTGTGAATGGAAAAAAAAAAAAAAACAAGCGAGCGGATAAACAAATGCAAGCGCGTCCTAGGAAGCAGCCCACGCGAACGCAATTTTTTGCGTGAAAATCTATGGTTTTTCACCGTTCTCAGTCGGTATGAGGAGAAATTTTTAAAATTATATTCAGTGGCGTGAGGATCACAACAGTTATTCGAAGTTAACAGCGCTTTTATCTTGCAAAATTTTTTTTTCGCGGAACTTTTTGTTTGCGTTGTAAGGATGTAAGGATCGGATCTTGATAAATTGATTAACTGCCTTGAAGGCTTGTACTAATCATAACCAATTGAGGCTACTCTGTGTCGATTATCAATAAACGATGTTTTGCTTGCCAGAATGAATTACCGAAGCAGTTTTTTTTTCCAGCTTCATCTTTAACTCAAATATCTGATCGTTTACTTACCTGACTGAAGTCGATCCTCCACCTAATTTTCCACAGGCACGAAATACATTCATACGCTAGAAAGCACAAATTATGTTTATCGATTTTTTTCGAGACCTTACACATTTCACTTTCGTCTCACTTATCACATTTTTTATCGCATTTTGGACGTTCGCCTTTCGGGTGTTTCGCCGTTTTGACCATTCGCCTTTTCTCAGTTTCGCTATTTCAGGCTCAGCATTAAATAGTCCTTCGCTATTACTATATTTTCGAAATTGTAAATATTCGAAGCATTGCTGGTTCTAGAATTTCTAGAATTCCATCATTCGACGGCGTAGTTTTCGAATTTTGGTAAAATCGATATTTTAGCAATCGATTTATCGTCAAATGTTACATTTTATTTCCGATGTAAATATGCTTCGAACTTTAAAGTTTCTCATTTATTGATTTTCGATATTGAATGCTGTCGTAAAATCAATCTGACTGAATATTATCATTATAAAATCCATAAATTAGAGGTTTTAGCTGTTCAAAATTTTTGTCATTCGACAATATTATTCCCACCCGAATTGGCTTTCCTTTTAGAACATTTTTTATCCTGCTGAATATTCTTTTCAGCAATGGATTCCTGTTGTCTCTCTTCAGCTTTCTTTCGCGACTTATCTTTAACCATTTTTTTCATCAATGTCATCAGCATGGACTCTCGAGCTAAAATAGAACGTTACCATTACTGAATTTCAATATTTTTGAAGCTAGATTTAAAAAAAAATAAATAAAAGGAGCATACAAAAATGTGGTAGGGCACGTGCGGGTGTTTATTTTTCTGGTTTGACGTCGAGCAGCTACTGCGATTCATAATGTTTATTTCACACTTACTTGAACATTGGACAATAGTTCCTTTGTATCGCGAAGAGTTTGCATCGTCTTCGGGCCAAAAAAACTCTACGTCGCTACCGTCCAAAAGATCGGAATTTTCCGGGTCGCAGATGATCGATTTTTTGTTGATCACACAAAAAGAAGAATCTTCGCATTCAATTAGATAAAACATGTTTTTTCGTGCAGCGGCCATCGTTGTTAGAGAAGTTTGGATTGAATAAGAAGCGCCAACAGATGACAACGATCGCTTACTAACAAAAATATCGATTGGACAGCGTGAAAATATCGTAGCGTTGAAATGACTAAATAGCGTTGAAATGAAATGAAAAGTTGAAATGACTAATCATTTCAACTTCGATACATAACAGCATTCACGATAATCACGAAGTTCAGCTGCTATGACAAATAAATAGATTCTCGAAGCTGAAATACATCGCTAAGAATCATGAAACGCTACAAACAATATATAATCAATGACGAGGTGAGATTAGTTAAGGACGTTGTGTGCGAAATTGTCTATCGATGTAATTCCTTTAAATTTGCACCTCACAAAGAGAATAGTGCAGTCGAATAGCTCGCGCAATATTAAGAGGTTACACCACGTAGAAGTCAAGATATTTTTATGTATAAAAATTACAATTTTCAGAAGTTTCTTATAAGAGCACGTGTTCAAAATTACAATTTGTAACGTTAAAAATTTCAATTTCTAAATGATCAAGCTTCTCAAATCTTTGCATACGCTTCCATGAAACATGGAAGAAGCTTTATTTAGTTTTTCAAAGAAATCGGTCGTAATTTTTTTTTCGAATTTTGGTTATTATATAGCAAATACAGATTACCTCGGACAAGCTTGAATTCAGATTATGTTGTTCTTTACTCAATTTGTAACAACTTTTTTTCATGAACTTGGGCTGGCAAACCACTTTGTATGTAATAAAAACTGAAAATGAACATTTAGATTTGACCGTCGCCATACAACGTCCTTAATATTGCTATGATCTCTCATTTTCTCCCTCTCTTTGTCCTTCTCTCTTTTCGTTTATTCTTTCACTGTCTCATCCTCTGGTTTTCGATTTTCGAACTATTTTTTCTTGTTCTCTCGCTCTACAATTCGGAATTTCGATTTACAGCCAGAATTAATACCGAGATCGACCTGTAATCGGTACAAAAAAGTCTGTACCTGGTTAGATGATGCACTTTTAAGCGAGTCGAACAGCGGTGATAGCCTCGACTCGAGTATTCGAATAGCACAGGTATATTGATGAAAAGAAATTCGCTTGAATAAAAGGAAAATGAATAAAACGAAGATGTTCATGCATATAGCGAGGTAGAAACGAACTAGAAGACGGAGCTATTGATGATCAAGTATCGACAGCAATTTCGGAAGGAAACACGGATCATGAACTCTCGATAGTAACTCGAGATGGAGAAATTGATCATGAATCGTCTACAGCAACTCGAGATGGAGAAATCGATCATGAATCGTCTACAGCAACTCAAGATGGAGAAATCGATCATGAATCGTCTACAGCAACTCGAGATGGAGAAATCGATCATGAATCGTCTACAGCAACTCGAGATGGAGAAATCGATCATGAATCGTCTACAGCAACTATCGATGAAGACATTGATGATGAACTGTCGACGGCAACTGGGGACTCGTCACTGCTGAGTTTCGTGTCGTGTGAAAATTATTCGAATGAAGATAATACCGAACCTGATAACCTGCTCGAAGACTCGCCGATGGACAAGATCTTGTATGATGGAAATGACATTAGTGTTGGAGAATGCATGTTCAAAATTCTTCAATTTTTCGTGAGGAATTCACTCACAAAGACGGCTCTTAAAGACTTTTTATCAGTATTGGATTCAATTTTGCCTCACCCAAATAATCTTCCGAAAACAAAATACCATTTTGACAAAATTTTGCAAAATTATACAAGTTTAAAAAAGGGGTTGAAGCATAGATTTTGTGCAATTTGTTCCGCATACATTGGAAAATGGGAGGAAACTGAAAACGATACATGTCTTTGCAGTAATGATGAGGATTTTGAATTTTTTTTAGAACATGACATGAGTTCTCATATACAGAACGCCTTTGAGAAAAGGAATTTACACTCCTATATCGATAAACAATGAGAAAAGGCAGCCCTCAATGATGATTCGTATATTTATGACATACATTCCGGATCTAAATTAAAACATATTTATCGCTACGTTCTCCAAAACCCATACGATATCTGTTTCATGTGGAACGTTGGCGGTATTCCAATCGCCAATAGTTCGAAAGGTCAACTTTGGCCAATTCAAGCCCAAATTGTAAATGTTCCACCAGAAAATCGAAGAAATTTTCAATTTGTGTGCGGACTGTATTACAGTAGGAAATCGAAGCCAAATTTAGAGACTTTCCTGAAACCATTTGTAGCTACACTGAACCGTTTGTACGCTAACGGCGTTAATTGGTGTCATCCAACAACCCATGTGCAACAAAAGAGTCTTGTAGTAGCTCCCATTGCATGTCTCGATGCCCCAGCTAGATGTTGCGCGCAAAATATCATGCAATTCAACGGGAAATGCGGTTGTTCGTTTTGTGAAAATCCAGGGGAAAGTTATAAAGTTCCTGGGTCAGAAAAAAGCCGTCATGTTTATTTGGAAAAAGGGTTCGATTTTCCGCTAAGAACTCATGAAAATATGATTCGTCAAGCAAACGAAGCAAGCGCATGCCCCCAAAATAAGCCGGTATGCGGTGTAAAAAATGAAATAGTCGTCTCCGATATACCATTATTCGACATAGCCAATGGGTTCGTACCAGATTACATGCATGCGGTTTTGCTTGGAGTCGTACGAATGTTAATGACGGCCTGGTTCAGTCCCGTAAACAAGAGAAAAAACTTCTATGTAAAAAAGTGTGACAGAAAAAGCATTGATGAGATTTTGTTACGCATAAAACCACCTGCTTATATAACTCGTGCTCCAAGATCTATTTTTCTCCGGAATTATTGGAAAGCGTCAGAATTACGAGCATTTTTGCTTTATTATGCACCAATTTTGATGAAAGGTATATTGCAAAACGATTATTATCAACATTTACTCCTTTTAGTTTCCGCTATAAATACACTATTGAGAACTGAACTAAGTGCAAATCAAATACAACTAGCGGAAAGTTTGTTACAAGTTTTTGTACAGGACACTGAATTGCTTTACGGTCGCAAAAGATGCACGTTCAATCTTCATCAACTGACGCATTTAACGCATTTTGTCAGACTCTGGGGGCCTCTTTGGGCCTGGTCTGCATTCCATTTTGAAGATTTAAATGGGTATTTGAAAAAACTCAATCATGGTCCAAATAAAATGGTTATTGAACTTGTAAATACTTTGGACATGATTAATGCCTTGTATATATTGGAACATGACTTTTCACCCAAATCAGCTCAGAGAAATTCTCCTATAGTAGCTACAGTAGGTTCTCCCAGAAAGCATGAAGTTGACCAACAAACTTTACTGGCGATGCAAGAAATACCGTTGGCAAATATTGACTTTTATTCGAATAACCGGGAATATTCTGTTCATACAAGAGCTCGAATTGGCAAAGAAATCTATACATCTTTGAATTATACAAAACAAAAGAAACAAGACAATTCTTTGATAATGTGGGAAAACGGATGCTTAGGCCGAATCGTGTTTTTTATAACGATAAATTGTTGTATATTTGCTATAGTCCGAAAGTTGTTGCGGGCCAATAGACCGATTGTTCAGTTCGAAACCGGCGTTGAATTATTGCACTTGATATCCGTCGAGGAGACACGCCGAATGCGCCCTGTGTCAATCCTAGACATTGACGCAAAAGTATTAGAAGTGGAAGACTTTATTTGTATCCCACCGAACATGATTGAAAAGAAATAAAACAATTGCAAACATGCAATGCATTTCTCTTCGCTCGTAAAAAATATTCATGTAGAAACATTTTGTAAGTAAGAACCTTTTATTCATGCCCTACAAAAGATGTAATAAAAATGTGAATTCTGAAAAATGTTGATTATGAAGTTTGCATCGTTGGAATGCAACGAAATTAAGTTTTTTAATAAAATTCTGATTCGATATTTCATCCGAAGAACAAAACGGGATCCAACGCCAAAATCGGGAGCAAAAATTTCCATGGTTTTTAAAATTGATCAAACAATGAATAGAAAAAGTATTTTTCGTTGGACCCCAACGTTGCGAACTTCAGTGTCATTTCTATTTGAACTAGAGAGTCTTTTTATATTCGATCCATAGAATATGAACAAATTATATACAGTTCATACGCTTCGTGTCGAATTTGTAGATATTTGCTGCAATGGCAAACGGAATAAAAATGGGAAAAAACTGTAATCGATATAATTGTAGCTTCTATAGACTTTTTAAAAATATTCTATAGAATTTCTACAGATTTTCTATAGAATTTCTACAGACATTCTATGGAATTCCTACAGATTTTTTATAGAATTTCAACAGATTTTCTACAGAATTCTACGGAGCTTGTATAGAATTTCTATAGATTTTTTATAGAAATTCTACAGAGCGAATATTCTACATTAGATCTTACGTGGTAGACGATTATTTCACGAGAGCCGTTGTATTCCATATAGAATTTCTATAAAAAATATATAATTCTATATGCCCAAATTCCTATATGGTCTCTATACAGATTCTATAGAACAATTCTATAATATTTATAGAGTTTCTATAGAACGATTCTATAATATTTATATAGAGTTTCTATAGAACAATTCTATAGAATCTCTATATAATTTTTTCACTTGGGTGGTCAAATTTCCGCGCCGCGACTCGCGCTCTCAGCGCGGCAGTATAGTCGCAAATATGGATAACAGGCGGCTGTCAAGTTGTCGGGTGGCGCTGTCACAAGGGATATCGTGACAACGTGACCAGCGTCCATATTAATTACTCTCTTCTTCTTCGGACTCGTAACCGAGAAGACGTGTGAGCTCTCGCTCTCGAAGACCTCGCGACACGAGGCATCGCGGCCATCTCCGACAAGGACCGCTCAGCCTTGCTCGGTTTAACTCTTAATCGTTGTGTTAAAGTGTCCGCATTATCACGGCGAAGCGACTGCTCTTTTAGTATTTTTATCAAGTGTTCTATCCGGGACAAGTATTTTTGTAAACTCGTGGTAATCTCCGTTTTTCTCTTAGCACGCGGCGGACACGTGTCGGTGTTACGCATTTTTATGCGAGTGATCGCTCCTTTTCTGGACTTTTGCTCTATGTAAATGAGCAATAAATTAAGGAAAAGAGTACTCTTAAAAGCCTTGTGTCAGTCTCTCTTTTACTCAAGCCCAAAATTCTCCTACATGATAACATCCCGCCCTCGATCATAAAAACAGCGGCAAAATCCGGGTCAGTTTCCGGAACATTTGGTCCTTCGAGCCGGATCGAGGGCTAGTGTCGGAGAATTTTAGGTTCAATCAGGCTCTCAAGGGAGATCCGGCTCGAACATTTGGTACTTCGAGCCGGATCGAGGGCTAGTGCCGGAGAATTTTGGGTGAGATCAAGCTCTCAATGGAAATCCGGCTCGAACATTTGGTCCTTCGAGCCGGATCGAGGGCTAATGTTGGAGAATTTTGGTTTTGATCGGGCTCTCAAAGGAAATCCGGCTCGAACATTTGATCAGTCGAGCCGGATCGAGAGCTAGTGTGGGAGAATTTTGCGTGTAATCAAGTTCTCAATGGAAATTCGGCTCAAACATTGGGTTCTTTGAGCCGGATCGAGGACAAGTGCGCGGAATTTTTGTGTGCGAAACGGTCTTCTGGACAGTTCTATGTCGATCGCGTTAAAGTTTCGGATGCTTTCGCGACAGCGAACTCTGTGGCGAACTCTGTGACATTCTCAAATGACCGTGTTTTCAGTGAAAATGTCGCGCTCTGTGAACATCTCGCGTTCTCGGGGAAAATCTCGCGTTTTGTGAACATTTCGCGAGAGTTTCGATTGCGCTCCCACAAGTGAATTCTCGGTGAACAATCTCAAGTGACAGTAGTGGGTGGCACTCTATGGCGACCCCCGCTATAGGAGGGGATAGGCCCCACTCCTTTCCCCCATCAGTCGGCCGTCGTGAGAGCGGTCGGCGTCGTTGGCGAGAGGGCAGCGGGTGTGCGGAGGGAGGGATGGGTGAGTGTGTCGTCGTAGCGTGCCACCGTCTTGTTTCGATTTATAGGGTGTCCTAAAAATTACGTAATGGGGTGTCCCCAAAACGCAATTTTTTTTATTTGTGCGGAGGGGGGATGGATGGTGTGTCGCCGTAGTGTGCCACTTGTTTTTGTTTTTGTTTTTTAATTTTTCGCTCATTTTGTTTTTTTATTTTTTGCTCAATTAAATTCAATTGAGTTACAGGGAGATATGTTTGAATTTATTAATTTTTTTATTTATTATTATAAATTGAATTAAATTTCACTTTTTTTCCCGGTCGCGGGGATAGCGGGTCACACGGTACTGAGGTGTGGGACCGTACTGTGCCAGCTTTTTTGGTTTTTGGTTTTTCAAAATTTTGTACAATTAGGTGGCTTCAATTAAATTTCAATTTCAATTTTTTAAAATTTTTTCCTGTTCGCGGGGATAGCGTGTTGCACAGCGGTGAGGTCTGTGACGGACTGGTGAAAAGTTGGGGTGTTTTGGACCCCTCTGCTCAGCCAGTCCGTATCCCCTTTGCTTCGAAAAGATAAAAAAATGAACAATCTTTGATTGCAAAGCGATGATCGCGGGGGAGGGGTTAACGCGCGATGCCTCGCGAGAGCGCGTGGTAGCCGCAGCGTCAGCGAAATAGCACGCCACCGTATTGTGTAATAGGGGTGTCTCTAAAATGCGAAGAATTAAAAAATTAAAAAACTCACATCGCAAGACACTGATATAATCGTACAATCTGCAGTTTTTGAATCCTATTTTCATTTTTCCATTTTCAATCATCATTCTATGCGTTTTCGGATCAACTTCTAATATTAAGTGCGATTCATGCGTATTCATGCTAATTTTCTTAACCACTCTTATTCTAAAGTCTTTTTCGTTCATGTTCAATTTATTTTGTCTACCTATGTTTTGAACAAGTACATCATCTTCAATGTTAATTACTACCTCTTCTACACCAATAACTTTGATTTGTCACGGCAGCACCCTATATATTATTTTCCAAACTCTTTCCCACATTCGTACCCGATACCTCACATCCGTTCTTAACTCTTTCTCACACTCAAAACTTCTAGCTCAGCATCCTAATCTTATCACCGCATTCCTCAGCACTTCTTTGTCCCACGAGCCTCAACTTCTCCTCCGCTTCATCTCCTCACTGCCACTTCACCAAATCATTCTCCTTTATTCTAATCCTCGACTCCTCAGTTCATCACCATCCTTCGAACCGCTAATTACCTCGTGCACTCCCTTATAATAATTATCAAGTCTCAGTTCAATCAATCAATCATTAAATTCTTCTGTCTTCACCTTTATTATTATTCACCCTCGCAAACCCGGTCATCACAACTGGTGTTCAGAAGCGGGATTCAAACACCGCACGCGAACCGCGAAACAAAAAGAACGAAAAACATCGAAATAGTGGAAGTTTGAAACACAAAGAAAGTTCAACGAAGTTAACGAAAAGACAGCGAAAATACAAGACAGTGAAAAAAAAAAAAAAAAAAGAAAACATCAACGACGAACAGTGAATTTTTTTTCAACAAACAACGGACAGTGAAAAAAAAATCAAAAGAAACCGTTTGAAACAGACCAAAGCAAAAAAAAGAGAGAAAAGCGCACCAATCCAAATTTTTCTCTTCATCTCTCACCGAGTACCACAAAAAGACCAAAAAAAAAAAGAAGGAAGGACGAAAAACAGCAAATGCAGATAAAAATTTGGATAATTCTGGCAATGTAAGTACCAAATTACGCACTCAAATTTTAATTTAATAGAAATTGCCCATAGAAATGAGGAGAGACGACAAAGTCGCTCATTCACACACATAACTCACGCGAGAGCCCGTGCGTACGTAAAGACCGACAAAGACGCTCGATATTCTTATTCCTCCTCCATTCTTTCTTTCTTCGCACGCCTTGCATGCACAGCCGACCGAAAATATATAGTAATAATACGCGTGCTCTCGTGCTTCGTTCGCGACGGATATATATATAGATATACGCGCTCTTTTAGGCTCCGTTCACACCGAATAGATATTTTGACACTTTCGCGCTTCACGCGACAAATGCAAATAATAACGAATTCTTACAAACATTTAACATCTCCTGTTTGAAACGAACCGAATTTTTCTTCAAAAAAAAAAAAAAACGAAGCTAATAACACAAAAAAAAAGAACGAAACAATTTTCAGTAGACAAATTGAACTTTTGAAAAAAAAACCGAACATATTATTGAAAATTTGTGCTCTTTTCATAGCCCACCAAAAAAAAAAACGCAAAAACCAAAAATTTTTAAATCTTGCAAATTTTAATCCCATATTCGCTTACACTATTTCCCTCGAATTTAAAATGAATCTACCGCATACAATAATTAGAACAATTACAAAATAGCAAAAAATTTTTTTTTGAAAAATTTCCCCTTTTTAACCCAAAATGACCCCGTCTTTACAAATACCAACAAAATAATAACAAACGAGCTTAACAAAAAAAAAAACAAAACAAAAAAAAACTTTGTTGAAAAATTGCTTTTTACAAAATTTCCCTTTTTTAACATAAAACGACCCCGTTTTCACGAATCAATCACAAATACGAACAAAAATAATAACAAATAACCCCGAAAAAAAAACAAAAATCAACGAAATAATTTCTTTTTTTTTTTTATAAATTTCACCCTCCCAGTAGATATAGAAAAAAAATGAGCCAACCCAAACAAACCAGAACACATGGGAAAAATTGAAAAAAAAGAACACAGAAAATTAAAAATAGAGCCAATACGACCACCCCGACGCATCAGTACGCGTCAGAATAATTTACCCTCATTCTTTCACCTAAAAACAGAAAAAATGGAAGGAGTTAGCTTAACTTTCCGTGATCTTTACGGACTCATCCCTACCTTCGACGGAAAAAACATCCCTGTAGACCATTTTATTGGCGCTTGTAAACGAGCTGCAAAATTAATCCCGAACGACCAGCAGCCGCAATTTCTTGTGACTGTTCAATATAAATTAACAGGATTCGCCCAAGATTTGGCAGAAACGAAAAATTACTTAACCCTCGACGAATTTTACCGAGACCTCAAAGAAAGTTTTGGTGCCACTATCAAACTATTAGACTTAGAACTAGAACTCAAAGCCATTTCCCAAAATTTTAACGAATCAGTAGCAGAATACGCCACACGAACTCGAATGATTTCAAAACGAATAACAGAAAGATTAAACGAATGTTACGGCAGAGCCGAGGAACAGCCATATTTAAAGAAAAGAATAGAAGAAGTCCAAAAATCAGTAACTAGAGCCTTCGTCAGAGGACTCTTCGATAAAATCGCAGTAAATCTAAACCAACAAAATCTCGGAGATATTGACACAGCAGTTAGAGAAGCAATTCACGTCGAACAAGAACTTCGACATCGTCAATCAGTAAACCACGGTAGAATCTCTAGAGAACACGCTCTAACACAACCACCAGAAACAGCTAGAATCCAATTTGCTGAAACTAGAAATCAACACACAGATGTATTTTGCGAACTTCACCAATCAAGAAGTCATTCCACAGGAAATTGTCACACACTCAAAGAACTTAGAGAAAAAATGAACCGACATTTTAGAAGCCAATCCCCTTTCGACAACAGATTCGATAACCAACAAAGCAGGTACCGCAGCGAATCGCGCCGCCCGCAAAATTACAACAGACCCTTCGGATATCGAAATAACTCGCGAGATCGATATCGAAACAATTACAGAAATCAAAATTATCAAAACCGATACCCTCAAAATAATTATAGACAAAGAAACTATTCGAACCAAAACAACTACAGCAGAAACAATCAAAACAGCCAACAAAACGACTCCCAATACAGAGACAATTCCCAAAATCGAGACAGGAATAGTAGATATAACGAATTCTACGACAGGCAACCCGGTAGTTCTCGAAACAACCGCGATAACTCGCAAAACAGACACCGCAACAACTCGAACAACCGAACATCCAACGATCAACACCGAAACCAAAACGACGACAAATTTGAAGCATTATACACACAAATCCAACAACTTACGAAACTTGTAACAGAAATCGCGCAAAAAACGCGATGGCGACTCCGCGGGACAGCGCGACCGGGAGCACATCGCAAGAGCGCACAACTTCGAGCCATTAGACGTGAAAACGCAAATCATAAAAAAAGCAAGGATTTCGCTAGTGTTAAGCCCGAACGTATCGTGAGAGGGCGGAGAGGAACTCTCAAACAAATAAATAAAATAAGAATTTGGAATAGCTATCAAAGCGCTAGGCGCACCTATTATGGTCAGTTTGGATATAGATTAGTTAGGAAGAGAATTAGGGGTTTAAATGAGATAGAAAGAAGTGATAGAGTAACACTCGGTATATTTTAGGGTTTATAAAAGGTCGTACAGAAAATCGAGCCGAAACGAGTAGTATCGTAGTCTTCTTTCGTTTGGTTGACAGTTTTAATTACAATGTAGTCGAAAATAATATAGGTCGGACTTACTTTAGTGTTCGAACGCAATTTGAGTCGTGCTGACGCAGCGCGTAGCGGGTCTCCTCGAAGACAGTGTAGTCGGCACACTCACGTACACAAATTACGCGAAACGTAGATTATGAGATAGTGTATGAAATATGGTGAATTGATAAATATAAAAGTTGATTGGAAATAGGAATTGATTCTTATTGAGTTCTTATACGGCTTTCAAGATGTGGTGAAAACGCTGCACCTCAGTGCCTCACTAACCCTCGGGCAGTGATGCTTGATTGCGAAGAATCGAAGACGCGTAATCGGAACTATCTTGCAAAGACCGGAATAAGGCTCGATCTCCAAGCAGCTAGTATTTGGAGGAGGTCTGCTTGAGTCGGCGATGGAGGAAAGACTAATTAAACATTTTGGTTGCTTCTCTTTCGTGAATGATTCCGTTAGGGGATATTTGATGAGTCGGCAACTGTGATGGTGAAATGTCATGAAGTGCATTGGCCTGAGCGGCGAAGCAATATTCCGATTTCTGCAAGATTGTCTTTTGCAAGTCTTAGCATTTTGAATGCTTTGTGCATTTCGAATTTGAACGCGCAAATTCACTTTTCACGCGAGCGCGCGGGAGTCGGAGACGGCTACTCTGCCGTCAAACGCTACGTGACATTTGGCCTCTCGCAAAGACTCCACCGAAAACAATAAATTTATATGGGATTTTTCCGCTAATTTTTCTCCAGGTAGCAGAAGCCTCGCCCCGTACGCTGTCCAATTTTCAGCTCTCTACGTTGAAATGAGCAGCTGCAATAAATATTAAAAAACTAATTTTTTTATCTCCCCCTAATTAACTTTACGCAATTTTTTCTTCTTCTAAATTCGTATAAAAATAACCGCGTTCGGATGATGTCACTCCCGACTCTGTAACTTGGAAATTCGCGATGAAATTTCAATTGTTTATGAGTAAAAATCGTACCCCGTTTTTGGAGCCGTTTTTCACCCCTTTAATTATAAAAAATCGATTTGCTCTAAAGCGTATGCGATAGTTTGATTTTTTCTGAATGATTCCGTTTTGGTTTTATTGTGCTGTGACCCCCTCCCGGTGTAGAAATTTCTTGCGAAAACTGTCGGTTTTTTAATAACAAATGGATTTTCTCGAAAACTATCAATCCGATCGGGCTCAAATTTTGCATACCTATTGAGTGTACCGGGGGGCATATATTCTGAGATTTTGAAGGCTCATTATAAATTTTTGAACTAATAATTTGTTATAATAGAAATGGCCATTTTAGCTGGTTTTTAATTTTTTGCGGGCGAACTGATGGACCGATTAACTTGCGACCCGCCAAATTGTTCGTTTTTCTAATATCTACAAATAGTTATGTGACTTTTTTTTTCTCCGATGGATAGTTTCCGCGCTATCTCGCAAAAAAATGGTTTTGCCAACTTTGACCGCGTGGCAAAAAAAAGCCTCCCAAAATCTGTGGTTGGAAACTATCAGGCCTTTATCAGGGACTTGAGCCCTACACGAATCCGTCGGTTAGAATCGGTCTGGCTCTGTCACGTAAAAATACCCGGTTCCTGGACTATCAAGAGACTCGGCAGAGTCTCGGGACAAGTACATTTGAAAACAGCTGTGCGTCGTCTGCTTGTCCCGAGCGCTCGCCGAGTCTATACTTTCTCGTAGTAAAACGATTCGCGGTGGTGGGAAAAAAAATTTCGATGACATTTCAGCTAACTGTAAAGCCCAGGAGTCGTCTAGCGACCTGAAAATTGACATGGAGACTAATTACGCGATACCCTTTCGATAGAGCCCAAATTCGATACGATTGATTAAGTAATTGCTGAGAAAAAACTTTGCACGGGCTTAGTCCTATCTCAGCCTGCGTCAGAACCACGCTACATCGAAGGATTTGATGTGTCTGTACATGGCCGCCCGACAACATATTCAAAGGGGTCTGTGCGCCCATCTTAGCCAATCCCGGGCTGCGAAATTCCTGATTGGTCGAGGCTGCGATGATTCCAATGGATCCGTCGTGTGCATACGACAGTGCAGACGAGCGAGCGAAAAATGTCAGCTGATATTTCGGAGGGCCATTTTGACGTGAATGTGAGAGAGAGAGAGATAGCTGAAATAAGTTCATATTTTTCTTTTCCGCCCTTGATATTTTCGAGAAAATAACTGTTACAATTGTTCCTTGTCGAACAACGAACGTTGGCTAACCATTTATTTTCTTGAGGATGCAAGGTTATGGGAGAAGAATGTGTTGCTGGTTTTTCGTTACCGAGTCTGAACGAATGCTGTGATACAGCTTTGACAGCTCGTCATAACCTCACAATTTCGAATTTTCAACTGTTATATTACCGACATGCTCCGATGACGAGAGAATATGCTTCATGAATGAATATTATACTGTATAAAAAAAAATCGATAATTTTTTTTTTAACTTAACACAATCTTAAACTTTCCTTGAATATAAAAAAATAATTCTCGCAAAAGATGGGGCCAGACTTTCAATATTTAGAGGTGCCTCATCGGACTTTTGTCTTTTTTATTTCGTTAATCCGAAAATAACGAACGTCCATGAATGGAATGACATTTTTCTTGTTCTAGAATCATGAATATATTCCGAACTTATGTATACATACTGAACATACTATAAAAAACGGTCTTGATTATCGCAGCAACAATTTTCGGTCAATTTATACGTCGATAAATGAAAAATAAAATAAAAATCGGCGTAAAAGTGACTTTTTGAACCATATTCGTTCAAAATATAATTCTATTACTACCATCCGATGTTTAGAAACAAATATTTACTCATGAAAACTTTTTTTTTCAAACCGATGCATCAGGGTTTTTTTTTTACCGACGGAGCAAGGCTTTAGTACGGCTGAACGTCGACGGCGCTGCTTGTCGTCAGCGTGGCAATACCGATCATTTCGTCCTGCAAAAGCTAGTGATATTTTTGGCGTCAAAAATGGAAGACGAGACAAAAGAGATATATTTAATTGGATTATCATCGGCACAAATAAATACATACAAGTTACCAACAACTCGGCAAGTTTTGCAATTGTTTTTTCACCATCATTATCAAGGCAAATCAACAATTCGAAAAAGTGCAGTCCTCACTATCAGAGAAGTACAATTGTTTTGGACTCAAGCAAGCATTCCACTGTGCCGAGAACAGTATGCCATTTTCAAATTGGAAAAACTCCACAACGTTTGGAAACGGCTCCAAAAGAATCGTCTGCGACACAATTCCAAAGCGCAAAAAAAGCAAGAATTATCGTTTAAAAAAAAATTGGATTCCGTATTTCGCATAGGAAGTAATAATGCGATGAAAACATTAAACAATGAACAACGATTGCTCTTTGCCACGGAGCGAGTTCCATGTCGTCAAGGGACCCGTTCGCAACGTTTAATGGCAATAACTGAAAATGATTCAGCGAAAATTCAAGAAAAAAATCGAGACGAACAAATGTCTGATGACGATGATGATAATTCCGAAGATTCTGATCCTTCGAAAGATCAAGAAGCTACGAGAAAATCCCAAGACGTTATCAGCGATAACGAGACTCAGAGTAATGTTCACTAATAATAATATTTTTACAAAGAAATGAAAAATTGATTAATGCTGGGCTATTATAAATTGTTAATGTTTTTCGATTCTATTTTCTTTTTGTTTCTATTAAAAATGATGGAGCACTCGTAAATCTCGAGCTAAAAATACAAAATATAATAATACAAGTAAAAAATAAAGCGATGCAAAATTATAAAATGGAAAGTTTTGATTTCAATGATATCGGAATTCATAATGAATCTGTTATTTTGCAGAATTGAGTCAAACATTAAGTCAAATATCTATCGCGAGTATCGATTCAAATCGAAGTTCTACTGGGACAGGAATTAAACGAGCGATTTCAAATTTTGAAGCTGAAATCGATCAATCGTTATCAGCCACACCAAGGAAGAAAGTGATCACTGATCAAATCTCAGCATCCTGTGATCGAGTAGGCTTGAGTAGCCGAAGTGCTATGCACGTCATAGGAGCAGTCCTTCAAAGCCTTGGACATGATGTAGCTCAGTATTCCATCAGCCACATGACGATCCACAGAAAGCGAATCGAATATCGAGAAAAAATGGCTGCGCAATTGAAAAAAAATCTCCACGCAGCGAATTTTTTAGTCCTCCATTGGGACGGAAAATTATTACCAAGAATCGATGGCAATGGTCAAGTCGATCGGTTGCCCGTTGTCATTACGGGGCTCGATACTGAGCGATTGCTCGGTGCTCCCGCTCTGGATTCAGGATCAGGGATAAATGCTTCACGAGCAATCATTGAGTGTTTGAATGAATGGAATCTTATTCCTCGAGTAAAAGCTTTGTGTTTTGACACAACTAGTTCAAATACAGGTAAAAATCGACGGATTTTTGAGATTTGGGATTTGAGAGGACAATTCAGTCACTAAGCGGCAAAAAACGATTGCTAATTTTTTTTTTATTTCTATAATTGTAAACAAACGATAAAATCACATCAGATATGTTTTTATAGGCAATTTAATTTTTGATTTACGATTCGAAAAACATAATTTATTTAATACAAACTTGTTGTGGATTTCATCGGCGGTCCAAATTGGTTAGGACGTGAAAATGGAGCATGCCATTTATTGGAAACAACTCTGAATAAAACATTCTTGCACTTGGCCTGCCGGCACCATATCGCCGAAATCATTCTTCGAAATGTGGTGGAAACATATTGGAAAGGGACATCCGGCCCAAACGTAGCAATTTTCCAGCGCTTTCAAAGAGACTGGGATAATTTTGACAAAACTCAGTACAAGACGGGAATGGAAGATCAAGCCGTGGCTGATATACTGAGCGAGACGAGAGAAAATATTCTCGAATTTATTTTCGAGCAATTTCAGGCAATAATAATAATAACAATTACTAATTACTTTCTGAACCAGACTTTTACCCATAATGAAAATGTATAGTTTAGTAACTCTCGCCAATTTCGTGCTCCTTTTTTTCTATAGATCTCTCACCCGCGGAATGATTATCGAGAATTCTTAGAATTGGCAAGCATCTTCTTGGGTTCGAAACCACCTCGAGATATTAAGTTTGAAAAACCTGGCGCCAATCATCATGCTAGATGGCTCGCGAAGGCCATTTATTGCTTGAAAATATTTCTTTTCCGGGATCAATTTTTTTCAAAGTCGAAGAATTCTCGTGATGTTGGAAAATATGGTTTTCTGCTCCTGATGGAATTAAAGCTCCGAACAACGATTTGCAATTGATACAAAATCTAGTCAAGTTTCGAACGATTAATCCTGATGTCTCGGCGGCAGCTCTCAAAAAAATCAAGGGGCATCTATGGTATCTCAACGAAGAGCTGGCAGCATTGGCTTTTTTTGATTCGACGGTTCCTATTGATGTAAAACGCAAGATGTTAGAAGCCTCAAAGACACGTGAAAGTTTATCGAAGAACCAAAAGCGCATCTCCCTGAGTGACAGTGAGTGTCAAGAACTGCCTGAAATTGACATCAGTCATTTCATCACTCAAAAGTCGCGGCGCTTATTCCAACAGTGTGAATTGCCCCATGATTTCCTGGATGAGCCTCTCGAACAATGGGAATCCATTGAAAGCTACCAAACGTGCTTAAGGGCTTTCTCACAAATGAAAGTGATAAATGATTCAGCTGAACGTGGAGTAGCTCTTGTCGAAGAATATAATGATTTATTGACTAAAAATGAGGAGCAAAAACAATATTTGTTCCAAATAGTTCAAGACCACAGGAAAAAATACCCTAACTGCAATAAGTCGAGTTTTTTGTAGCCGAAAATGATAATGGTATCAGCGTATCGATGAATGTATTCATTAAAGATTATTCACGATTATAACAAATTAATTTTTACGGGGATTCTTGTTTTTTTTTTCATTTATCGACGTATAAATTGACCGAAAATTGTTGCTGCGATAATCAAGACCGTTTTTTATAGTATGTTCAGTATGTACACATAATTTCGGAATATATTCATCATCCTAGAACAAGAAAAATGTCATTCCATTCATGGACATTCGTTATTTCCGGATTAACGAAATAAAAAAGACAAAAGTCCGATGAGGCACCTCTAAATATTGAAAGTCTGGCCCCATCTTTTGCGAGAATTATTTTTTTATATTCAAGGAAAGTTTAAGATTGTGTTAAGCTAAAAAAAAAATTATCGATTTTTTTTGATACAGTCTAATGAATATGCTCCACATCTTTTGACCCTTTCCTACTCCCACCATTTCATTCATTTACAGCATGACTTATACATAATAATTCTCAGCGATATAAAAAAATCTTGTCGCTGATCCGAGCTACATAAAAATTTTGTCGCAGAGGCGCATGAAGATTAATCGCTGAGCAATAAAATCTCTCAGCGAAACAAAAATCTTGTCGCTAAGACAAATGAAAATCTTTTTGCAAAGGCAAATGAAAATCTTGTCGCTGCGAGGGTTCAGTGACATAAAAATCTTGTCGCTGAGGCAAATGAAAATCTTGTCGCTGCAAGGGCTCAGTGACATAAAAATCTTGTCGCTGAGCGACATGAAAATCTTATCGCTGAGCAACATGAAAATCTTGTCGCTAAGGCGAATAAAAATCTTGTTGCTGCGAGGGCTCCGTGACATAAAAATCTTGTCGCTGCGAAGGCTCAGTGACATAAAAATCTTGTCGCTGCGAGGGCTCAGTGACATAAAAATCATGTCGCTGGGCCACAAGAAAAAATTGTACATTTGTTCCTTTCTGCCAAAATTCTCATGGAGCCAATGAAAAAAATGCTTCACTACAACTTCATGCTAAAATATTGATTTTTTCCAACTCGTGGTCAAAAATCGAAAATTGAATTCTCGCGATGAATTGAGACTTTGAAACGTGTTTCCTCTTTGTTTCAGCGTATCAAACCGAGTGGCTGGAAAAAATCATAATTTTACCATTTTGGCTCGGAGAAGAGGGATTTTCGTTTGAAAATTGTCGAAAAATCGTCATTTTCAAGCTAAAATCATGGTAATGGGCAAAAAATCATTTCTCGATGAAAAATTGACATAGAGACATAATTCTGGGCTTGAATTGAGCTCCACAGGGTCTAGTTGCAGGGAAAAAATCAGCATTTTTGGCCTCATGGAGCCAAGAAGATAAATTCTTGGCGACTTCATGCTAAAATATTGATTTTTTCCAACTCGTGGTCAAAATTCGAAAATTTAATTCTCGCGATAAATTGAGACTTTGGCACGTGTTTTCTCTTTATTTCAGCGTATCGAACCGAGTGGCTGGGAAAAAAATCATAAATTATACGATTTTTACCCGGAGAAGCGCGATTTTCGTTTGAAAATTGTCGAAAAATCGTCATTTTCAAGCTGAAATCATGGTAATGGGCAAAAAATCATATCTCGATGAAAAATTGGGATAGAGACATAATTCTGGGCTTGAATTGAGCTCCACAGAGTCTAGTTGCTGGGAAAAAATCAGCATTCTATTCTCATGGAGGCAAGAAGGAAAATTCTTCGCTAGAACTTCATGTTCAAATATTGATTTTTCCAACTCGTGGGCAGAAGTCGAAAATTTAATTCTCGCGATGAATTGAGACTTTGGCACGTATTTTCTCTTTGTTTTAGCCTATCCAATCGAGTGGCTAGAAAAAAAATCATAATTTATACGATTTTTACTCGAAGAAGCGCAATTTTCGTTTGAAAAGTGTCGAAAAATCGTCCTTTTCAAGAAAAATCATGGTAATGGGCAAAAAATCATATCTCGATGAAAAATTGAGATAGAGACATAATTCTGGGCTTGAATTAAGGTCCACAGAGTATACTTTTAGGGAAAAAATTAGGATTTTATGTTCATGAAGCCAAACAAATAAATTCTTCGCTCCTAACTGATGTAAAAATGTCGTTTTTTTGTAAGTTGATGGTGGAAAGGCAAAAATACAATTCCCAAGAAAAATTAAGATTATGGCGTGCGTTGACATTTCCTTCCAGCTCAACAAACCATGTGGACAAAAACATGATTTTACCGTCGTTGCTCGGAGAAGAGCGATTTTCGTTCGAAAATTTATGAAAAATCGTCATTTTCGAGTAGGAAATGGGCCAAAATCATGTATCGTTGAATAATTGAGATAGAGACATGATTCTTGGCTTAAAATGAGCTCCACAGGGTACACTTCTAGGGAAAAATCAACAAAGTATTCCCACCGGCCTGAAAAAAATGGAGACTTTCAATCAGAAAAAATAAGTGATATCCTAGCCAAAAATCCCCTCCCGGGGAAAAAAGCTTGGACAAGTACATTTGTTGGTGATCCCCATTTCCATTTGTTTTCACAGAAAAATCTAATCCCCCCTTGAAAACAATTGGAAACGCTAACAAAATAAAGAATTTAAGTAAACCCAAAAAAAAAAATTCAAGAAGATTGAGAAAAATGCAAGAAATGCGAGAATGGTAGAAAACAATTAATGGTATTCGCTCAGCATAAAAAATTCTGATATCTATAAAAGGACAAGAGTTTCAGACAAGTATTCCCTGTCTGAAACTCATGTTGATGTTCGAAAATCAATTAACGAGAAAAAAGAAAATCTTCCAAAAAGACACGTCTCAAAAAAAGGAACCCCTAAATACAAAATGGCGAATCGACAGAAAAACTACTTCATAAAAAAATACAAAACTAAAGTTTGCCATCATATGTTGAGCGTATGCTCACAGAGTACTTGGCCGGCCCGAAATTTTGAATTAAAGTGCTCAGCTTGGTTAATCTTGGCATAACGTAAGTATTTGGTTTCAGAAATTTTCTTAGAAAAGACACGTGAAAGCTTGGCGAAAATCTCTAGTCAATCAAGGTTCTCTCCTAAAACGATTTATATTCCAAGCTAGTAATACAAAAAATTGCTAGAAGTGCAATTTTTATCGACGCATTACGGGTCATTTGATATAATATTTAGCTCCACCTTAATTAGTGATCAGTTGTTATTTTTCTACGTATCCATACTTGTGTAAGATATTGCGCAAATGATTTAATTAATTAATTGTATATCAAATTGAGAGAAAACTTTGAATTTGTACTAATTCATTTGAATGTATAACGTTCAGTGACAGTTGTGTAACGCTTATCATTTTTCTCATGAATACAACCGAGTTGTTCTACCCATCTATAAATAGGGGAAGCTGATACAAAAAATTTCGGGCCGGCCAAGTACTCTGTGCGCATACGCTCAACATATGATGGCAAACTTTAGTTTTGTATTTTTTTATGAAGTAGTTTTTCTGTCGATTCGCCATTTTGTATTTAGGGGTTCCTTTTTTTGAGACGTGTCTTTTTGGAAGATTTTCTTTTTTCGCGTTAATTGATTTTCGAACATCAACATGATTTTCAGACAGGGAATACTTGTCCTTTTATAGATATCAGAATTTTTTATGCTGCGCGAATACCATTAATTGTTTTCTACCATTCTCGCATTTCTTGCATTTTTCTCAATCTTCTTGAATTTTTTTTTTGGGTTTTCTTAAATTCTTTATTTTGTTAGCGTTTCCAATTTTTTTCAAGGGGGGATTAGATTTTTCTGTGAAAACAAATGGAAATGGGGATCACCAACAAATGTACTTGTCCAAGCTTTTTTCCCCGGGAGGGGATTTTTGGCTAGGATTAATCTATTCCGGGAACGTGGGGTTATAAGTGACCGCAATTTTGAAAATTTCATGTTTTTGGTAAGATTTAACGAAAAGAGTCCAACTTGAACTCATTCTTTTCGTTTTTCAATGCAGAATCACGTGAGCCTGCGGCAATTTTGCTCGGAGTAGGACAAAAAGTTGAAAATGCGATGAAACGATAAAAAAAAAACTGGAGAACGAAGGGCGGAATCTCGCCAGGACTTTTTCGAGCGATTGGTGGAGTCTGAACGGGATTTTTTTAAAAGGGTTGACCAAGGATCGTAATAGGAATTTTTATGGGAATATGAATCTTGCTGGAACTTTTTAAGGGATAGGCCAAGAGTCTGGACGGGATTTTATAAGGGGTAGACCGGGGGTCGCGACATGAAGTTTTTGACCTTTGAAAGGTAACCTTATTTTATTTAAACTTTCCGGTGACGTGGGGTCATAAATCACCCCAGTTTTAAAAACTCCCTGTCTCTTCTAAAATTCAATGAAAATGATCCACCTTGGGCTTATTCTTTTCGTTTTTAAATGCAGGATCACGTGAGCCTAGAGCAATTTCGCTCGGAGTCAAAAAATTAGCCGAAAATGCAATAAAACGATTAAAAAAACGGGAGAACGAAAGGAGAAAGGGCACGAGGGAGAAGGGTGAAATTTCGCCAGTACTTTTTTGAGGGATTGACGAAGAGTCTTGACGGAATTTTTTTAAGGGCCTCACCAGTGGTCTCGAACGTGGTTTCTTAAGGGTTAGTTAATATTTACTAAACTCAGAGTCTCGTCACTATGGTTTTAAGGGATTTACGAAGAGTCCTGACGACAATTTTGAAAGGGTTAACCAAGGCTCTTAATGAGAGTTTTTAAGGGATTAACCACGAATCTCGCTAAGACTTTTTTCAGGGATTGGTCAAGAGTCTGGACGAGAATTTTTAAGGGGTTTATCATGACCCTCGCCGATATATTTTGAAGGGATTTGCGGAAGCGTTGTCGACGGAAGTTTTTTAAGGCATTGAGTGGGAGCGTCCAGAGACTTTTTTTATGGGATTCATAAAGAATCGCGCCGCGACTTCTTCAAAGGATTCATCGAGATTCTGGTCGAGACTTGTTTCAACAGATCGACCAAGAATCGTGCCAAGACGTTTTTAAGGGAATACTCAAGAGTCTGGATGGGATTTTTTAAAGCGTCGACAAAAAGTCTCGACGAGATTTTTGCAAAAGATTAGCCAAGAGTAGACGGGCTTTTTTAAGGGATTGACTAAGGGCCTCACTGAGGTTTCATTGAGAGATTGACCACGAGTCTCTTCGTGGTTTCCTTGAGGGATTGAACAAGGGTCTCGACGAGAGTTTTTTAAGTCTTTGATCATGACTGTTGTCGAGATATTTAAAGGAATTTACCAGGGGTGTCGACAGAAGTTTTTGAAAAGATTTATTTTATTTCAAGAATAACCAACCAGAACAAATAATGCCTCTATAATTACAAAAAAATGTTGATGAATATCCCTCTTTTCAAAAAGAAGAGAAGTCCGTGGAAAAATACTCTTGAAAAGTAAAAAAAGAACGCCAACTTTAAAAGATTGCAACCTCAGTAGAAAAATAATTACTCAATTTTCTTGATATCACCTTGACATAAAAAAACAATTTAGATTTACAAAATGTATTGCATTTTTTCTTCCCTACGAACGATACTTTGACCTTCCCTAAAATTTTCTCAAAAATTCTCAAGCTCAATCGACAAAAAGAAATAAAATCATTGCAACATAGCCAAGAATTAAAAAAATAATGAATGGCTACATTTCACAGGGAAACGTGTGCACCCTCAATACATTTTGTGCATTTATAGGTCTGCAAAGGCTCTACAAAAAAATGCAAAAAATTGGCGTGCATGGTTAACTAAAAAAGTTCGACGAAGGGCTGCGTCGTTGTTCTTATTAGAAGTTTCCGCATGCACGCGCAAAGTAGCATTATGACGTCATGTAATGGGAAATGGACCATCCTCTGAAATTCTAAATGTTCGTTGTTTTTTCTGTTCTCTTTCCGCGATGATAATTCCATATTATTCCAAATGTTCGCTGTTTATCCTATTCTTTTTCTGCGATGATATTTCCTATTTCCATATTAAACAAAAATCTCTCCTCTTTGCGCAATTAATAATCATTTTTGAAAGTCTGGAGAGCCAGGGGGAATGAAACTTTTAAAAAATTCCATTCCATGCAATCTGATAAATATTTTTTATCTTGACGAGATTGGAACGAAAACGATTTCGATTTTTCAGATGAAAAACAAATGGAAATTCTTTTTTAGGCAGTTGTTCAGGTTTGTCCGCCTCTCCCTTAAATTGATGCTTTATCTTCCCGGGCTTTTTTAGTTAACCATGCACGCGAATTTTTTGCTTTTTTTGTAGAGCCTTTGCAGACCCTTAAATACACAAAATGTATTGAGGGTGCACACGTTTCCCTGTGAAATGTAGCTATTCATTATTTTTTTAATTCTTGGCTATGTTGCAATGATTTAATCCCTTTTTGTCAATTGAGCTTGAAAATTTTTGAGAAAATTTTGGGGAAGGTCAAAATATCGTTCGCAGGGCAAGAAAAATGCAATACATTTTGTAAATCGAAATTGTTTTTTAAGTCAAAGTGATATCAAGAAAATTGAGTAATTATTTTTTTACTGAGGTTGCGATCTTTTAAAGCTGGCGTTCTTTTTTTACTTTTCAAGAGAGAGAGAGAGAGAGATTGTGTTTATTAAGGCCTTAGCGTGGCATTACATGGGATAATACAGAAATAATGGTGATAATAATAGCATGAAGAGCTAGGAGCAGAAGATCAGAGACAGTCGGCTGATAGCGACAATATGACAGCTTATAAGTTTATCAAATAGAAATAAAAATTATAGATATCGCGGATACAGTAGGATGCAGAAACGGGAGAGGGAGAGAGAAAGAGAGAGAGAACGAATAAGTCAGAGAGCAAAAGTGTCAAAGAGCGAGAGCGTTGGAGAATAAGAGATGCGAGGGGCAAAAGAGTACAAAAGCGAAAGAGTAAGATGATCAAGATAACAAAAACCGTAGAGATTGAGAGAGTGCCAAGTTCAAGACCGAAAAAGCGAAAAAGAAAATTAACAAAAAAGCGAGAGAGCGAAATAATGAAAAAGAAAGCGAGAGCGAGCGAGAAAAAGAAATTATTGAATCTATTAGAATTACTTACACCGTGTGATCTCCTATTTCGGTCGCGTCGAGGAATTCGTTCGTCGATAATTCCATTTCAGGAATTCCTTCGGGTGGATTACTTTTTCCGGGATTGTTCATTCATGTCCCCAAATTTTTTCCACAATTTTTCTTTCACTTATTCGTACTTTTTTTTATAATACCCGTGGAATTCGGTATTCGCCAAGCGTGTGAATGGTCGGATACACAAGTCCTTCACTTTTTCTGCTTCATCGCTAGAAACAGAATACCCCAAGCAAATGAAGATCGTAGTGAGTGAGTGTGCCGTGGAAAAGCGTTATGAAAACAAATGAGAACGAACATTACATTTTTCAAAAGGTTGCTGCCCGTAAACTGAACTTCATAGCAATATTAATATATTGCAAATAAGAGTTCCCTGGCTGACTATACTCTGTTTACTGCAATAATCCCATTGGAGAGAAATCGTCAGACTATTTTTTAATCATTCACATCCATTCAGTAGCAAAAAAAACAACGTAGATCCATGATGATTAAAATATCTTGACCTGTTTTTTCTTAATCGAAAATTTCTTTATAAACATAATTTTTAACAGTATTTCGTTTGCGATGTGATCCCAAATAAATTTTGAGAGCATCCCATGCACGAACTCTAGATAAAGCAACGTATAACTGTCCATGACTGAAAACATCATTTTTCAAATCGATTCCAATTTTATCAAACGTTTGACCCTGTGATTTATTGATAGTCATAGAGAAAGCCACTTTGACGGGAAATTGTCGTCGTTTAAAAGTGAAAGGGTATACGTTTTCACATTATTCTCCTTCTTTGTCACCTGATAATATTTCGCACCGTAAAAGGGGTGGGAAATTTAGTGGTGATAGAGTATGTAATGTAACGTGGTAGATTTTAGAGACAGTATTTCCGTCGAGATGGGAGTCACCGACGCATAATCAACGTTCTATTTCAGAGAAATTTTCCCTCCTCCCCCGCTAGCCCCGATTCCCTCCCCCTTCTGCCCTTCTAGACGCGGAGAGGCTCAGGAGAGCCGACCTAGCGGAGGCGGCGAGGTCTCCGGCGATCTGTCAAGTCGCAGGGCTCGTCAAATACGCCATCGACTTCGATTCCGGACGAAGTCTTCCGGATCGACAGTACAAGAGAGCCCTGCGGCGTCGAGGCAGCAATAACAACGTCGTCGTCATCGTCTGAGACGCAGGAGTCACGTAGGATAATTTGGTCCGTCGAACGACTCCTGCTGACTCGCCGTCTCACAAGAGATTCGAATTGGCCGGGCGAGACCATCTTGCCCGCGAGCTTCGGTATTCCGAGGACAGCGCGGCGCCAGCTGACAGGCGCTGACAGGCTGTCAGTGCCCTCTTTTTGCTAGGATCTCGCGATATCGAAGCTCGATAACGCGAACGCCCAATCCGCGAGCCACAGTCCCGGAATTATTGATTTCATTGGCCAAGGAATTCGGGAGTCAGCGTAGCCTCGAACCGGGCCTCGTGGTCCGGCAAGGCGCTCGCGAGGATCCCGAAATTCCACACTCCTACTCTCGGCGCGACAACGCGAGCATCGCGCACTAAGTAACAGTTCGTTTAGCCCTTTTTGGATTCGAACATTGTGAATTCGACCCGGTTTTGATTCATTGGACTTGTGGATTACCTCGGCGAGGTCTGACTCCCGCTGGGACCTGGACTACAAGTAAGTCTTTCGCTTTTTATCGTGGCTCGCGACTCGGCGACACGTGCCCGCGGTGGCCAAGCTTTCCCTTTGCCCCTTCATTTCCCTCTCCCTAATTTCTCGCGCGCGTTGTGGTTTCGCGTCTTTAATTTTCTCCCTGACCTTTATTTTCGGTCCTCGCGGAGTTTTGGTCGTCATCGGTATTTGTAAGACGCCAATAATATTCAGGGACCCGCTGTCCCTGAGATTCGTGAGTCTCTGGCCCTAATAATTTTGTTACGGTTGCTGGACCGTAAAACCAGCTGGCGCCCCAGCACGGTTTTTCTTTCATGCCTTTTCGATCAATAAAGATTGTCAATTTTCGTTTTATTTTAATCCGCCTCGTGTGTTAATTTTATTTCCCCTTTTTTCTTATTTCAGGACGCGTTTTTTTTTCTTTGTTTCGGGTGACAAAACTGTCACAGTAAATATTCTGGTAAAATAGTTTCTATGTATTGTTCATTTTTTTCGTTACAGTTTTCTGTGCAAAATATCTCAATAATGAGTGTTTCTGTGGAAAATACCTCCATAATGAACTATTTTTGATTGATAGATTTACTGTCTCACTGCGCGTACCGTGTAATTTTATCGGAAGTAATTGTCGAAAATCAACGCCTACAACGAAAATCTTGCCACCAAAAGGTTTTCCATTGCCCATGAAATCACGCAGTGTTCGATCAATTAATTCCGAAGCATGCCGCGGAGCCATCGGTGCTTCATCCCAAATAAAGAGATCCATATTTTTCAAAGAGCGACCTTTTTTGATTGCGCTCTAATATTTGAAGTAGAATTCGAAAATAACGGGATTGGTAGGGGTTTTATGAACTGTTTTACCTTCGGGGAGAAGAGTGGCCGCTATTACCGTGAAAGCCATCGAACTTACGAATTTATTTTTGCCTTTAACCAAATACGAAAGTGTATGATAAATGAATGTTTTTTCAGTTCCACCGGGTCATTCGATATAGTAGCAATTGGATTCATCAATGTTGGTGCGATCAATGGCATTCGTTATATCATCAGCAATTTTTTTTGTGTCTCATTTAGTTTGTTGTAATACTGTGTACCGATTCTTATGCATTGAGTAGCATTCACTGTATTCAAGAAATCTTCTTGGACAATTTCAATTCGCTGCATTTGAGGAAAATTAGCAATATCGGAGCCTTCACAAGCGAGCATGTTTACGATGCTAGAATAGGCTTTTTGTTGAGCTTCTATTTCACTCATGCGTCCTTTATAATCTTGAGATAATCCGCCTTTGAATTCATTCCATAGTTCATCTGGATGGACGGGATTGCAATGCAATAATATTCTAAAAAAAAGTTTTCGAAGGCGAGACGGCATCATCCAAATTGCTGCTTCTTGGATTGCTTAACGCCATTCATCATCTTCAATCAAACCTGACGCTTTAACAAAAGTTATTTGTACTTCGTTATTAACTGTTCTCAGGTCTTCGAAGCTCTTGGCGCCTTTTGTATTTAGGAGAAGTAGTCGCAAATGAAATAACTTCCTTTGGGTGGGGCTCGACGAAAACATTCGTCCTATCGAATTGAACATTTGTTTCCTTTTTTGCCAGCGGAAAACTGGAGTTCTGTTATTCAATTCTGTCGTTACTTTCTTATAAACGTAATTCGATAGAATTTCCGAGTACGTGAACTGACGTGCTGCTTCATCCCGGCGATTCAATGCAAAATAATCCATGAGCATAGTAGAGCGATTCATAGCATTACGTATACTTCCCTCGTTGCACTCTTCCGAAAAACTGATGCTTTGCTCATTTGGCAAATTCACAGGTAAGCGTATTATGACTTATTATTATATAAGCGTATTATGGGATGACTCTTTCTTGCATTTTCTTATCCAAAATACGCTATACAACTTTATTTGGTCCAACATATCTGGTCTCGGTGTAATCCGTACATTCGTCATGAGTGATTTCGGTGCTACAATCCGAGCTGGACGCGTCAGTTATTTGGATCGCAGCAGCATCATGCCTTTTGTAAACGTATTTATACAAATACTTTGGTGCAGTTACTTTGATAACAACTTCAGTATTTATTAGGGTGGGCGAATAAAAAACAATATTTTTTTTTTCGATTCGTACTCTCGAAAATGGGTTCCTAGACACCTCGAAGGAAGTCTCTCCAAGTATGAGCTCTTAATTGTAACGGGAAGATCCTCCGCCTTACAGGTTTCTATATTTTTTTTTTTTTTTCAGATAAAAAAATTCATATCTCACTCCCAAGTACTTAAAAAAATATCTTGCTTGATAGATTTTGTAGGAAATTGAATGCTCTACAAGAAAGAACTCTTACGATTTCCTCGTAAATCTTACCGTTTCAAAGATATCAATGGTTGAAGTTTGATTATTTTAAGACAAATTCTTCTGTTTCTTATAAATTTCATATCCCAATGAAAAAAAATTATTATCAATCGAAAAACCCATAATTTTGTAGAAAATTTACTGCTCTACAAAAAAGGTCTCATACGATTTTCTCGTAAACTTCACCATTTCAAAGATATTAACGGTTAAAGTTTGATTATTTCAAGGCAAATTTTTTTTTCTTATGAATTTCATAACTCAATGAAATTTCAATATTTTTAACATAACGATACACTTTTATTGTAAATAATTTCCTTTATTGCAGTTTGGGTACGTTTTTCGATATTCTTTGATAACTTGCAATAAGTATTGGAATTGTTCTTCATTTTTTGTCAAGCATTGATTATATTCACCAACCAATGCAACAGCTCGCTCTGCTGAATCATTAACAACTTTCAATTTTTCAAAGTATTCTCTATTTTCAATGTAACTGTCATTAGTAGGCCACGATTCAATATTCATATCAAGAAAGTCACACGGCAGATCAAAGATTTTAAAGAGGTTTAAAGACTTTTTAGAAACAAAGTCACTCAAACTTTTCCGCGTTAATAAATTTAAATCGTTTTTATCAATTATAAATCTTCTAGCTTTAGAATCTTTACCGTTACGAGTATTGACAGCTCCAACAATAATAGTTTTAACGCGGAAAAGTTTGAGTGACTTTGTTTCTAAAATGTCTTTAAACCTCTTTAAAATCTTTGATCTGCCGTGTGACTTTCTTGATATGAATATTGAATCGTGGCCTACTAATGACAGTTACATTGAAAATAGAGAATACTTTGAAAAATTGAAAGTTGTTAATGATTCAGCAGAGCGAGCTGTTGCATTGGTTGGTGAATATAATCAATGCTTGACAAAAAATGAAGAACAATTCCAATACTTATTGCAAGTTATCAAAGAACATCGAAAAACGTACCCAAACTGCAATAAAGGAAATTATTTACAGTAAAAGTGTATCGTTATGTTAAAAATATTGAAATTTCATTGAGTTATGAAATTCATGAGAAAAAAAAATTTGCCTTGAAATAATCAAACTTTAACCGTTAATATCTTTGAAATGGTGAGGTTTACGAGAAAATCGTACGAGACCTTTTTTGTAGAGCAGTGAATTTCCTACAAAATTATGGGTTTTTCGATTGATAATAATCTTTTTTCATTGGGATATGAAATTTATAAGAAAACTAGCCTTGGGTACGCCCGCTTCGCTGGGCACACAATGGTCTCCAATGACACTGGGACCCCAATGAAAATGATTTTTTCATCGGGGTCTATATGATCAAATTTGGAAATTCGACTGACTGACTGACTGACTGATTGACAACGAACACCCTAAACCACTGAAGATAGGATCATGGTTCCAGCCAGTCCTTTCAGTCAGCCAGTCTTTTTTTTTGTGTGTCAGTCAGTGAGTCAGTCACGCAACAGTCGGAAAAAAAAATTGCGAACATTTTTTTTTGGATAAAGAACGAACGAAATCCTTTCTTAGTGAGCGTCTACGATGGGAGAGAAGTATCTGTAACAAATTTCATAACCGTGACAAATTTCACGATCCTATCTTAAGTGGTTTAGAGTGTGCGTTGTCTGTCAATCAATCAGTCACTCACTCAGTCAGTCAGTCAGTCAATCACGCAATAGTTATATGTATAATGATGAAAAAAAAAATTTTTGCAATAATTTTTTTTTGGGTAGAGAACAAACAAAATCTGTTCTTAGTGAGCGTCCATGATGGGAGAGGAGTATAGAAGATGAAGAAAAAATTGGAAAAAAAAAAAAAATTTCGATAATTTTTTTTTATATAGAGATCGAACAAAATCCGTTCTTAGTGAGCGTCTACGATGCGAGAGGAGTAACCGTAACAAATTTCGCGATCCTGACTTCATTGGTTTAGGCTGTGCGTTGTCTGTCAGTCAGTCAGTCAGTCAGTCAGTCAGTCAGTCAGTCAGTCAGTCAGTCAGTCAGTCAGTCAGTCAGTCAGTCAGTCACGCGACTCTTTTATATATATAGACTAGCCTTGGGTACGCCCGCTTCGCTGGGCACACAATGGTCTCCAATGACACCGGGACCCCAATGAAAATGATTTTTTCATTGGGGTCTATATGATCAAATTTGGAAATTTGACTGACTGACTGACTGACTGATTGACAACGAACACCCTAAACCACTGAAGATAGGATCATGGTGCCAGCCAGTCCTTCCAGTCAGCCAGTCTTTTTTTTTGTGTGTCAGTCAGTGAGTCAGTCACGCAAAAGTCAGAAAAAAAATTGCGAACATTTTTTTTTGGATAAAGAACGAACGAAATCCTTTCTTAGTGAGCGTCTACGATGGGAGAGAAGTATCTGTGACAAATTTCATAACCGTGACAAATTTCACGATCCTATCTTAAGTGGTTTAGAGTGGAGGATCCCAAACCTCACGCGGAGGATCCCAAACCTCGCGTCCAAAATCTTCAATGTTAGATTTCTCTGGATTGGCTGAACGGATTTTGTTCTACCAAGGACCATTCGAAAGATAAAAAATCATAGAAAATTCAAATCTAATATGAGATTTTTCCCTCAACCCGTTCTCCTGTGAGAACGATTTAAAGTTTCTGTGACGTCATAAAATGCCTATTTTACTGTATATAAGAGTACGGCCGGCTCGCGCGCTACGCTTTTCTTTTAAACTTGGCGTCGAGCCGCTGCCGCGACTCTTGATGAAGAAAAAATTGGAAAAAAAAAAAAAATTTCGATAATTTTTTCTTATATAGAGATCGAACAAAATCCGTTCTTAGTGAGCGTCTACGATGCGAGAGGAGTAACCGTAACAAATTTCGCGATCCTGACTTCATTGGTTTAGGCTGTGCGTTGTCTGTCAGTCAGTCAGTCAGTCAGTCAGTCAGTCAGTCAGTCAGTCACGCGACTCTTTTATATATATAGATGACAAAAAAATTTTTTGATAATTTTTTTTTTTTCATTTTTTTTTGGTGGAGAACGAAAAAAATCCGTTCTCGGTGAACGTTTATTGAGGTAGAAGAGTATAGAAAAAAAAATTGAAAGAAAAAAAAATTGAAAAAAAAAAAATTTCGATAATTTTTTTTTGGATAGAGAACGAACAAAATCCGTTCTTAGTGAGCGTCTACGATGCGAGAGGAGTAACCGTGACAAATTTCACGATCCTAACTTCATTGGTTTAGGCTGTGCGTTGTCTGTCAGTCAGTCAGTCAGTCAGTCACGCGACTCTTTTATATATAGAGATGATGAAAAAAAAAATTTTTGCAATAATTTTTTTTTGGGTAGAGAACGAACAAAATCTGTTCTTAGTGAGCGTCCATGATGGGAGAGGAGTATAGAAGATGGAAAAAAAATTGGAAAAAAAAAAAAATTTCGATAATTTTTTTTTATATAGAGATCGAACAAAATCCGTTCTTAGTGAGCGTCTACGATGCGAGAGGAGTAACCGTAACAAATTTCGCGATCCTGACTTCATTGGTTTAGGCTGTGCGTTGTCTGTCAGTCAGTCAGTCAGTCAGTTTGTCAGTCAGTCAGTCAGTCACGCGACTCTTTTATATATATAGATGAGAAAAAAATTTTTTGATAATTTTTTTTTTTCATTTTTTTTTGGTCGAGAACGAACAAAATCCGTTCTCGGTGAACGTTTATTGAGGTAGAAGAGTATAAAAAAAAAAATTGGAAAAAAAAAAAAAAAATTTCGATAATTTTTTTTTGGATAGAGAACGAACAAAATCCGTTCTTAGTGAGCGTCTACGATGCGAGAGGAGTGACCGTGACAAATTTCACGATCCTAACTTCACTGGTTTAGGCTGTGCGTTGTCTGTCAGTCAGTCAGTCAGTCAGTCAGTCAGTCAGTCAGTCAGTCAGTCAGTCAGTCAGTCAGTCAGTCAGTCAGTCAGTCAGTCAGTCAGTCAGTCACGCGACTCTTTTATATATATAGATGATGAAAAAAAAAATTTTTGCAATAATTTTTTTTTGGGTAGAGAACGAACAAAATCTGTTCTTATTGTTAGTGAGCGTCCATGATGGGAGAGGAGTATAGAAGATCCGTGGAAAAATACTTTTGAAAAGTAAAAAAAGAACGCCAATTTTAAAAGATCGCAACCTCAGTAGAAAAATAATTACTCAATTTTCTTCATATCACTTTGACATAAAAAACAATTTAGATTTACAAAATGTAATGCATTTTTCCTTCCCTACGAACGATATTTTGAAATTCCCCAAAATTTTCTCAAAATCTCTCAAGCTTAATCGACAAAAAGAAATGAAATCATTGCAACATAGCCAAGAATTAAAAAAATAATGAATAGCTACATTTCACAGGGAAACATGTGCACCCTCAATACATTTTGTGTATTTAAGGGTCTGCAAAGGCTCTACAAAAAAATGCAAAAAATTGCCGTGCATGGTTAACTAAAAAAGTTCGGCGAAGGCCTGCGTCACTGTTCTTATTAGAAGTTTTCGCATGCACGCGCAAAGTAGCATTATGACGTCATGTAATGGGGAATGGAACATCCTCCGAAATTCTAAATGTTCGCTGTTTTTTCTGTTCTCTTTCCGCGATGATAATTCCATATTATTCCAAATGTTCGCTGTTTATCCTATTCCTCTTTTCGCGATGATATTTCCTATTTCCATATTAAACAAAAATCTCTCCTCTTTGCACAATTAATAATCATTTTTCAAAGTCTGGAGAGCCAAGGGGAACGAAACTTTCAAAAAATTTCATTCCACGCAATCTGATAAATGTTTTTTTATCTTGACGAGATTTGAATGAAAACGATTTCGATTTTTCAAATGAAAAACGGAAATTCTATTTTAGGCAGTTGTTCAAGTTTGTCTGCCTCTCCCTTAAATTGATTCTTTATCTTTCCGGGCTTTTTTAGTTAACCATGCACGCCAATTTTTTGCATTTTTTTGTAGAGCCTTTGCAGACCCTTAAATACACAAAATGTATTGAGGGTGCACATGTTTCCCTGTGAAATGTAGCTATTCATTATTTTTTTAATTCTTGGCTATGTTGCAATGATTTCATTTCTTTTTGTCGATTAAGCTTGAGAGTTTTTGAGAAAATTTTGGGGAATTTCAAAATATCGTTCGTAGGGAAGGAAAAATGCATTACATTTTGTAAATCTAAATTGTTTTTTATGTCAAAGTGATATGAAGAAAATTGAGTAATTATTTTTCTACTGAGGTTGCGATCTTTTAAAATTGGCGTTCTTTTTTTACTTTTCAAAAGTATTTTTCCACGGATTTCTCTTCTTTTTGAAAAGCGGGATATTCATCAACATTTTTTTGTAATTATAGAGGCATTATTTGTTCTGGTTGGTTATTCTTGAAATAAAATAAATCTCTTCAAAAACTTCTGTCGACACCCCTGGTAAATTCTTTTAAATATCTCGACAACAGTCATGATCAAAGACTTAAAAAACTCTCATCGAGAACCTTGTTCAATCCCTCAAGGAAACCACGAAGAGACTCGTGGTCAATCTCTCAATGAAACCTCAGTGAGGCCCTTAGTCAATCCCTTAAAAAAGCTCGTCTACCCTTGGCTAATCTGTTGCAAAAATCTCGTCAAGACTTTTTGTCGACTCTTTAAAAAATCCCATCCAGACTCTTGACTAATCCCTTAAAAAAGTCTTGGCACGATTCTTGGTCGATCTGTTGAAACAAGTCTCGACCAGAATCTCGATGAATCTTTTGAAAAAGTCGCGGCGAGATTCTTTATGAATCCCATAAAAAAAGTCTCTGGACGCTTCCACTCAATGCCTTGAAAAACTTCCGTCGACACCGCTTCCGCAAATCCCTTCAAAATATATCGGTGAGGGTCATGATAAACCCCTTCAAAATTCTCGTCCAGACTCTTGACCAATCCCTTAAAAAAGTCCTGGCGAGATTCGTGGTTAATCCCTTAAAAACTCCCATTAAGAGCCTTGGTTAACCCTTTCGAAATTGTCGTCCAGACTCTTCGTTAATCCCTTAAAATCATAGTGACGAGACTCTGAGTTTAGTAAATATTGACTAACTCTTAAGAAACCACGTTCGAGACCACTGGTAAGCGCCTTAAAAAATTCCGTCAAGACTCTTCGTCAATCCCTCAAAAAAGTCCTGACGAGACTTCACCCTTCTCCCTCGTGCCCTTTCTCCCTTCGTTCTCCCGTTTTTTAATCGTTTTATTGCATTTTTGGCTTATTTTTTGACTCCGAGCGAAATTGCCCCAGGCTCACGTGATCCTGCATTAAAAAACGAAAAGAATAAGCCCAAGGTGGATCATTTTCATTGAATTTTAGAAGAGACAGGGAGTTTTTAAAACTGGGGTGATTTATGACCCCACGTCACCGGAAAGTTTAAATAAAATAAGGTTACCGTGCAAAGGTCAAAAACTTCCGTGGCAACCCCCGGTCAACCCCTTCAATCATAAAGTCTGACAAATATTTTTTATGTTGCCGAAATTTGAATGAAGAAGATTTTGATTTTTGAGATGAAAAACAAATGACATCAAAAACCATGGAGCCGTGGACCTAGACACCGAAACCTATGAAGAAATGGACCTAGACATCAAAAACCATGGAGCCGTGGACCTAGACATCGAAAACCATGGGGAAATATACCTAGACATCGGAAACAATGGAGAAATATACCTTGACATCGAAAACTATAGAGCCGTGGACCTAGACATCGAAAACCATGGAGAAATATACAGAGACAACTAAAACCATGGAGAAATATGCCTAGACAGCAAAAACCATGAATAAATATACCTAGACATCGAAAACCATGGAGAAATATACCTAAGCATCGAAAACCATCGAAAAATATACAAAGCCGACGAAAACCATGGAGAAATATACCTAGACATCAAAAACCGTGAAGAAATATACCTAGAAATCGAAAACCATGGGGAAATATACCTAGACATCGAAAACCATGGAGCCGTGGACCTAGACACCGAAAACCATGAAGCCGTGGACCTAGACACCGAAAACCATGAAGCCATGGACCTAGACACCGAAAACCATGGAGCCGTGGACCTAGACACCGAAAACCATGGAGCCGACGACCTAGACATCGAAAACCATGGAGAAATATACTTAGACATCGAAAACCATGAAGAAATATACCTAGGCATCGAAAACCATGGAGAAATATACAGAGACAACAAAAACCATGGAGCCGTGGACCTAGACACCGAAAACCATGGAGAAATATACCTTGTGATCCGGGAGTTTTTGGAGAAGAGGACGATCCGAAAAAAATGCGGCAGGGACTGGACCGGGAATCGAACCCGGGACCTCTCGATTGCCGGTCGAGTGCTCTCCCAACTGAGCTATCCAGGCCGCCACACTTAGTTCGAATCGTCCTGTAACGTGGGTTCACTTAACGAACGAAACTTAACAAACTGGGAGGAAACTGAAAGGGGAAGGGGGGGGGGGTACTCAAGCCCCACGTTGGGCGCCATTTCTGATCCGGGAGTTTTTGGACAAGAGGACGATCCGAAAAAAATGCGGCAGGGACTGGACCGGGAATCGAACCCGGGACCTCTCGATTGCCGGTCGAGTGCTCTCCCAACTGAGCTATCCAGGCCGCCACACTTAGTCCGAATCGTCCTTGTAACGTGGGTTCCATACTTAACTTAACAAACTGGGGGTAACTCAAAGGGGAAGGGGGGGGGGTACTCAAGCCCCACGTTGGGCGCCATTTGTGATCCGGGAGTTTTTGGAGAAGAGGACGATCCGAAAAAAATGCGGCAGGGACTGGACCGGGGATCGAACCCGGGACCTCTCGATTGCCGGTCGAGTGCTCTCCCAACTGAGCTATCCAGGCCGCCACACTTAGTTCGAATCGTCCTCGTAACGTGGATTCCACCACGTTACAAACCCCCTTACCAGAGTTGATCCGGCCCCGGCGGATCTAACTCGTACTTTACGAATTGGGGAACTCAAAGGGGAACGTACTCAAAGGGGAAACAGACTGGGATTGTCTGAGGACCGAAAGGGGTAGGGCTAGCTCGAATTGGGGGGGGGGGGACTCAGGTAAGGTTCGTACACGGCAGCCACGATGAACTTATCGTGGCTATTCAGCGGCCGTGGCCTCTGTTGGGCGCCATTTGTGATCCGGGAGTTTTTGGAGAAGAGGACGATCCGAAAAAAATGCGGCAGGGACTGGACCGGGAATCGAACCCGGGACCTCTCGATTGCCGGTCGAGTGCTCTCCCAACTGAGCTATCCAGGCCGCCACACTTAGTTCGAATCGTCCTCGTAACGTGGATTCCACCACGTTACAAACCCCCTTACCAGAGTTGATCCGGCCCCGGCGGATCTAACTCGTACTTTACGAATTGGGGAACTCAAAGGGGAACGTACTCAAAGGGGAAACAGACTGGGATTGTCTGAGGACCGAAAGGGGTAGGGCTAGCTCGAATTGGGGGGGGGGGGACTCAGGTAAGGTTCGTACACGGCAGCCACGATGAACTTATCGTGGCTATTCAGCGGCCGTGGCCTCTGTTGGGCGCCATTTGTGATCCGGGAGTTTTTGGAGAAGAGGACGATCCGAAAAAAATGCGTCAGGGACTGGACCGGGAATCGAACCCGGGACCTCTCGATTGCCGGTCGAGTGCTCTCCCAACTGAGCTATCCAGGCCGCCACACTTAGTTCGAATCGTCCTCGTAACGTGGATTCCACCACGTTACAACCTAGGCATCGAAAACCATGGAGAAATATACCTAGACAGCAAAAACCTTGAAGAAATATACCTAGACATCGAAAACCATGAAGAAATATACTTAGACATCAAAAACCATGGAGAAATATACCTACACATCGAAAACCATCGAGAAATATACCTAGACATCAGAAACCATGGAGCCGTGTACCTTGACAACGAAAACCATGATAGCTAGACAACGAAAACCATGGTAGCTAAACAACGAAAACCATACGGAAAGAGAGGCCCGATATAGTCTGTCTCTCTCGCTCAGTGGCGCGTGAAGAGTGGGGATACCACGTTTAGCAGGGCGGGTGACGTCACGGGCCGAAAATGTCCACCAGGCACGTAAGGGCGTATGTCCAAGCGCCTGCGCACATAACTTACGCCTTTCTGACTCTAAGAAACAGAAGGGATCCCAAACCTCGCGTCCAAAATCTTCAATGTTAGATTTCTCTGGATTGGCTGAACGGATTTTGTTCTACCAAGGACCATTCGAAAGATAAAAAATCATAGAAAATTCAAATCTAATATGAGATTTTTCCCTCAACCCGTTCTCCTGTGAGAACGATTTAAAGTTTCTGTGACGTCATAAAATGCCTATTTTACTGTATATAAGAGTACGGCCGGCTCGCGCGCTACGCTTTTCTTTTAAACTTGGCGTCGAGCCGCTGCCGCGACTCTTGATGAAGAAAAAATTGGAAAAAAAAAAAAAAATTTCGATAATTTTTTCTTATATAGAGATCGAACAAAATCCGTTCTTAGTGAGCGTCTACGATGCGAGAGGAGTAACCGTAACAAATTTCGCGATCCTGACTTCATTGGTTTAGGCTGTGCGTTGTCTGTCAGTCAGTCAGTCAGTCAGTCAGTCAGTCAGTCAGTCAGTCACGCGACTCTTTTATATATATAGATGAGAAAAAAATTTTTTGATAATTTTTTTTTTTTCATTTTTTTTTGGTCGAGAACGAACAAAATCCGTTCTCGGTGAACGTTTATTGAGGTAGAAGAGTATAGAAAAAAAATTGAAAAAAAAAAAAAATTTCGATAATTTTTTTTTGGATAGAGAACGAACAAAATCCGTTCTTAGTGAGCGTCTACGATGCGAGAGGAGTGACCGTGACAAATTTCACGATCCTAACTTCATTGGTTTAGGCTGTGCGTTGTCTGTCAGTCAGTCAGTCAGTCAGTCAGTCAGTCAGTCAGTCAGTCAGTCACGCGACTCTTTTATATATATAGATGAGAAAAAAATTTTTTGATAATTTTTTTTTTTCATTTTTTTTTGGTCGAGAACGAACAAAATCCGTTCTCGGTGAACGTTTATTGAGGTAGAAGAGTATAGAAAAAAAAATTGAAAAAAAAAAAAATTTCGATAATTTTTTTTTGGATAGAGAACGAACAAAATCCGTTCTTAGTGAGCGTCTACGATGCGAGAGGAGTGACCGTGACAAATTTCACGATCCTAACTTCATTGGTTTAGGCTGTGCGTTGTCTGTCAGTCAGTCAGTCAGTCAGTCAGTCAGTCAGTCAGTCAGTCAGTCAGTCACGCAACTCTTTTATATATATAGATGAAAAAAAAAAATTTTTGCAATAATTTTTTTTTGGGTAGAGAACGAACAAAATCTGTTCTTAGTGAGCGTCCATGATGGGAGAGGAGTATAGAAGATGAAGAAAAAATTGGAAAAAAAAAAAAAAATTTCGATAATTTTTTTTTATATAGAGATCGAACAAAATCCGTTCTTAGTGAGCGTCTACGATGCGAGAGGAGTAACCGTAACAAATTTCGCGATCCTGACTTCATTGGTTTAGGCTGTGCGTTGTCTGTCAGTCAGTCAGTCAGTCAGTCAGTCAGTCAGTCAGTCAGTCAGTCAGTCAGTCACGCGACTCTTTTATATATATAGATGAGAAAAAAATTTTTTGATAATTTTTTTTTTTCATTTTTTTTTGGTCGAGAACGAACAAAATCCGTTCTCGGTGAACGTTTATTGAGGTAGAAAAGTATAGAAAAAAAATTGGAAAAAAAAAAAATTTCGATAATTTTTTTTTGGATAGAGAACGAACAAAATCCGTTCTTAGTGAGCGTCTACGATGCGAGAGGAGTGACCGTGACAAATTTCACGATCCTAACTTCATTGGTTTAGGCTGTGCGTTGTCTGTCAGTCAGTCAGTCAGTCAGTCAGTCCGTCAGTCAGTCAGTCAGTCAGTCAGTCAGTCAGTCACGCGACTCTTTTATATATATAGAAGAAGAGTTTGTCTTAAAATAATCAAACTTCAACCGTTGATATCTTTAAAACGGTTAGATTTACGAGAAAATCGTAAGAGTCTTTTCTTGTAGAGCATTCAATTTCCTATAAAATCTATCGAGCAAGATAAACCGGCGCTCTGGTCTAGTGGCTAGCGTGCTCGCCTCTTAGCCAGAGCGTCGGGAGGTCCCGGGTTCGATTCCCGGTCTCGTAATCTTTTCGGAAGAAATTAAAAACGGTCGTGACTAGCTCCAGACATATATATGAGGCATACACAAGTACACGTACAGGTGTGTGTCACATGTATATGGCTGTAGATCGTGTTTACGTTCTCCCGACAAGATGTGACGTAGCTCCGAGGCCGTGAGGCGAACCCAGGGACCGGCTGTAGTGGCCCAGGTTTTCCGCAGTTTTCCGGGGCCCGTGGCGCGTACTAACGTGCGCGCCATGGCAAATGCGCTACAGAGGGGGAAGTCGGATGCGGCCGCATGAGTGTCTCGTTACTGATCCGGACGAGGCACTCAGGGGGGACTGGCTACTGACCCGGGCCGACCCTGTAATAGGCGTTAAGGCCTCAACGCAGGGGGAAAATGAATACAAAAAAAAAAAAAAAAAAATAAAATCTATCGAGCAAGATATTTTTCATACTTGGAGAGACTTCCTTCGAGGTGTCTAAGAACCCATTTTTGAGAGTACGAATCGAAAAAAAAAATTGTTTTTTTTGGCCCACCCTAGTATTTATATGACAATTGAATGTTTGTAACAATACAGGCGAATATGGTACAACCCAACGATTATCGACAACATAACCTCCGGGACATTCATAACAATTACCAGTATCTTTTCTGCGGTACTGTGGGTAGCCATCAGCATCTAATTTTGTTTCCTCTTGGAAGTTTTTTGGAAAGCGTTCCGAGCATTTACCACCAATTTCGCACCATGATCCGTACGGACCATGTATCATATTCCTCATAACAATCTGATGCATCTCCGGATCTAGTTCTGAGTCAGGAATTTCCGCCGAAATGTAACGTTCAACCTCATCTGATGTCGATAATTTTTCTTTTAGCGTCACAAGAAGATGTGTGTGTAGTAACCCACGTTTCTGGGATTCGATCGTACATACGTATGGGGCATTCCATACCGTTTCAACCTGAGTCCGACCCTCCACCTCTCCGAATTGGCCCGTAATTTTTCAAGGTTTTGTACTACCTCTGAAAAACACTCACGATTTTTTTCAGATTTTTCCGGTGCGATTCCATTTCCTGATAATTTTATAAACAAACATACGGTTAGCCGAACATAAAAAATCTGAAAAAAATCACAAAAACCCTGTTTCTCATATGAAAAATTTCGAGCGTTCAACTGAAGTGGGCACAGGTTTTTTCCTGTTGATAAAATTTTTTTTCGAAAAATTGGAAGAAATAAAGGCAGATAAAGGAAGATAAAAAATATCTGTACAACCATAGGTCTTGAAAAAATGCGTTACTTAAAAAAAGAAATGCGAGTCAAAGATCAAACTTTTTATTCATTACTATTTGTATAAGATTTGTTCACTGATATCGTGCAAATCAAAAAACCGCACAACAATACTCGGATATTTGGACACGAGTGGCACTGATAGGCAATAGGTGTGACACCTCAGCTACTTCCATCTTGGAACAATGTCTCGGAGTAGCGCGACAATCGGTTGTGCCTACAGGGCTACCGTCGCGATCGAAGCCGGACCCGGAAGCGCCTCCTGTTTTGTTATAACCATTGTTCTAAGTGTCTTCAGTGCCACTCGTGGCCAAATATCCGAGTATTGTTGTGCGGTTTTTTGATTCGCACGATATAAATGAACAAATCTTATACAAATAGTGATGAATAAAAAGTTTGATCTTGGACTCGCATATTTTTTTTTTTTTTTTTAGAGTAACGCATTTTTTTAAGACCTATGCTTGTACAGAGATTTTTCACTCTCCTTTATCTGTCTTTATTTCTTCCAATTTTTCGAAACAAAATTTTAGCAACAGAAAAAACCTGTGCCCACTCCAATTGAACGCTCGAAATTTTTCATATAGTCCAGGAACCGGGTATTTTTACGTGACACAGAGCCAGACTGATTCTAACCGACGGATTCGTGTAGGGCTCAAGTCCCTGATAAAGGCCTGATAGTTTCCAACCACAGATTTTGGGAGGCTTTTTTTTGCCACGCGGTCAAAGTTGGCAAAACCATGTTTTTGCGAGATAGCGCCGAAACTATCGATCGGAGAAGAAAAAAGTCAAGTAACTATTTGTAGATATTAGAAAGACGAACAATTTGGCGGGTCGCGAGTTGAAATCGGTGTATTAGTTCGCCCGCAAAAAATTAAAAACCAGCTAAAATGGCAATTTCTATTATAACGAATTATTAGTTTGAAAACGTACGTGCAGCCTTGAAAATCTCAGAATATATACCCTTCGGTACACTAAACGAGTGTGCAAAATTTGAGCTCGATCGGACGGATAGTTCTTGAGAAAATCGATTTGTTGTTAAAAAACCGACTGTTTTTGCAAGGAATTTCTACACCGGGAGGGGGTCACAGCGCAATAAAACTAAAACGGAATCATTCCGAAAGAATCAAACTACCATATACACTTTGGGGCAAATCGATTTTTTGTAATTAAACGGGTGAAAAACGGTTCCAAAAATGGGGTACGATTTTTACTCATAAACAATTAGAATTTCATCGCGAATTTCCAAGTTACAGAGTCGGGAGTGAAATCATTCGAAAGCGGTCATTTTTATACTAATTTAGGAGAAAGAAAAATTGCGTAAAGTTAATTAGGGGGAGATAAAAAAATTAGTTTTTTATTAATTATTGCAGCTGCTCATTTCAACATAAAGAGCTGAAAATTGGACAGCGTATAGGGTGAGGCTTCTGCTACCTGGAGAAAAATTGGCGGAAAAATCCCATATAAATTTATTGTTTTCGGTGAAGGTTTTGCGGGAGGCCAAATGTCACGTAGCGTTTGGCGGCAGAGTGGGGGTAGCCGTCTCCGGCTCGCGCGCGCTCGCGTGAAAAGTGAATTCACGCATTCAAATTGCACCAACATGCAATATCTACGGAAATAATCAACTTATCGAGTCGTTTTTTTTTTTAATCTCGGCTAACTTTTTGCGCTGAGCATGATTCCGCTATTAAAAATTCTTGAAAATCAAAAATTCACCTACAAATTTGTTGATAATTTTTTTTTTTCATTTTTTTAACACAGTTTTTTACACAAATTCTGGGTGAAATAAAATGCAAACATTATCGTCATGATGTTCCTCAACTACTCTTTTAGCGGAGCACGTGTCGTTCCGTTGTCAGAAAAAACTAACTATTCGAGTCCTGAGGAGAAGAATATTTTCGAAAAAATATTCTTCATACTTAAGAACATGTCTTGCCTTTCGTAGTCGCAATGGCCTCGAATAGTTAATTTTTTCTGGCAACGGAACGACACATGCTCCGCTAAAAAAACGTTTTGCATTGATTTTTTTTCCCCTCCGTACAGTAGTTCAGGAAGATCACAACGATAATATTCTTATTTGATTTCACCCAAAAGTTGAGTAAAAAACTGTGTTGAAAAAATGAAAAAAAGTGATCAATAAATTTGGAGGTCGATTTTCGATTTTTCGGAAACTCGAATAGCGGAATCACACTCAGCGGAAAAAGTTAGCCCGGATTTAAAAAAAAATCAACTCGATAAGTTGATTAGTTCCGGAGATATTGCATGTTGGCGGAATTTGAACGCGCGAATTCACTTTTCACGCGAGCGCGTGCGAGCCGGAGACGACTACCCCCACTCTGCCGCCAAACGCTATGTGACATTTGGCCTCCCGCAAAACCTTCACCGAAAACAATAAATTTATATGGGATTTTTCCGCCAATTTTTCTCCAGGTAGCAGAAGCCTCACCCTATACGCTGTCCAATTTTCAGCTCTTTATGTTGAAATGAGCAGCTGCAATAATTAATAAAAAACTAATTTTTTTATCTCCCCCTAATTAACTTTACGCAATTTTTTTTTCTCCTCAATTAGTATAAAAATGACCGCTTTCGAATGATGTTACTCCCGACTCTGTAACTTGGAAATTCGCGATGAAATTCTAATTGTTTATGAGTAAAAATCGTACCCCATATTTGGTGCCGTTTTTCACCCCTTTAATTACAAAAAATCGATTTGCCCCGAAGTGTATATGGTAGTTTGATTCTTTCGGAATGATTTCGTTTTAGTTTTATTGCGCTGTGACCCCCTCCCGGTGTAGAAATTCCTTGCAGAAACAGTCGGTTTTTTAACAACAAATCGATTTTCTCAAAAACTATCCGTCCGATCGAGCTCAAATTTTGCACACTCGTTTAGTGTACCGAAGGGTATATATTCTGAGATTTTGAAGGCTGCACATACATTTTTAAACTATTAATTCGTTATAATAGAAATGGCCATTTTAGCTGGTTTTTAATTTTTTGCGGGCGAACTAATTAACCGATTTTAACTTGCGACCCGCCAAATTGTTCGTTTTTCTAATATCTACAAATAGTTACGTGACTTTTTTCTTCTCCGATCGATAGTTTCGGCGCTATCTCGCAAAAACATGGTTTTGCCAACTTTGACCGCGTGGCAAAAAAAAGCCTCCCAAAATCTGTGGTTGGAAACTATCAGGCCTTTATCAGGGACTTGAGCCCTACACGAATCCGTCGGTTAGAATCGGTCTGGCTTGTGTCACGAAAAGAGCCTTTTTCATACCCGGTTCCTGGACTATTCGGGAATACGAGGCACCCGGACACATGAAGAAGGCTCCGGAAACCCACTCAACGAGATTCCATCTCCCACAGCACGGAGTTCTACGCCCAGAGAGTTCAACAACAAAATTCAGGGTTGTCTTCAATGGGTCAAGCAGCACGTCGTCAGGACACTTGTTGAACGACATCATGCATACCGGAGCCAAGCTGCAGAAGGATGTAGTCGACGTACTCTTCTGGGTCCGAAAACACAAGTACGTATTTGCCACCGATATAACCAAGATGTTTCGGCAAATAAAAATCCATCCTGACGACTGGAATTTACCATCGATATTTTGGCTGGACGAGGACAATCGAATTGTACCCTACAATCTGACGACTGTGACGTACGGTACAAAGGCGGTGCCCGTTTTGGCCGTACGCACACTCCTGCAGCTCGTCGAGGACGAAGGTCATCGCTTCCCACTCGCCGTGCCATCACTCCTGCACGGTCGTTATGTTGATGACATCTACGGAGGTGCGGACAATCTTCAAGAACTTCAACCAATCATCACTCAGCTGAAGCAGCTCTGCATGGCGGGCGGCTTCCCCCTTGCCAAGTGGCAAGCCAACCATCCCCAAATCCTCGAGCAACTGAACGAGTCAGTTGAACATTCCCCAATCACGTTTGAAGACTGCGACACCAAAATACTCGGCCTAACCTGGCATCCACACTCCGATTATTTTTCCTTCACAACAATCCTTCCCCCAATCCAATCCACAATAACAAAACGAGTTATTCTTTCAGAGACAGCACAGATTTTTGATCCTCTAGGCTTCGTCTCGCCAATCATCCTTCGAGCAAAAATTCTCCTCCAGGAGCTGTGGTTCCATAAACTAGGTTGGGACGAACCACTTCCCGACGACATCACTCGCAAGTGGTTAACAATCCGAGAAGAATTAAACTCTCTCTCGGCTCTGAAAATCCCGAGGTGGATCAACATTCTCCAGTCAACTCCAGTCCACATCCATGGATTTTCAGATGCTTCGCAACTTGCCATGGCGGCTATCGTGTACGTGATTACACACTCAAGGTCAGGTGGAAGTAAAATTTCATTCCTCTGCTCGAAAACGAGAGTCGCTCCTCTCTCGAAACTGACCAATCCACGTCTCGAACTGACGGCCGCCCTCTTACTCGCGAAACTCGTCTCAACCGCGCAACGACTGATTGACTCACCAATTCACTCCATCCATCTGTGGACCGATTCATCAGTCGCGCTAACGTGGATCCAATGGCACCCATCACGTTGGAAGGACTTTGTCCAGAATAGAGTCATCGAAATCCAAGCTCTAACTCCAAATGCGCATTGGAGATTCGGAAGAGGCAAGGACAATCCAGCGGATTTGGGTTCGAGAGGCGTCCCCACCACTCAATTGCTCGACAGCACTCTATGGTGGTCTGGACCGCCATGGCTTTCCAAGTCACAGGACTCGTGGCCCAACCAACAGCCGGCACTTAACTCGGCTTCAGAGTCCGAAGCACGCAAGTCAGTCCCACTCCTGGCCGTGATCAAGCTAGAGTACCACTGGGACTTGATCTACAAATATTCAACACTCTCGAGACTCTTGCGGATCACTGCCATCATCCAAAGAGTCCACTCGAAAATCAGAGGAATTCCAAACTCTACTCTTGAGTCGCCAATCAACTCAGCCGACTTGGAAGCATGAAAAATCTTTTGGATCAAAGCCACTCAGGCTGCTTATTTTCCTCAGGAGCTGAGAATCCTATCAACAGACGCCACTCTGCCATCGACACACGTTTTCCGACGCCTCACTGCCTACATCGACACTGACGGAGTCATCCGAGCTGGAGGACGGCTGGAAAACTCACTCTTGGATCCCCAGGCGAAACACCCTGCAATCCTGCCGAAAACTTCAAAATTTACAACACTCGTCATCGATGAAATTCATCGCAAGACGTTGCACAGAGGCACGCAACTCACTCTTGCAACAATTCGGCAACAATTCTGGATCCTAGGCGGCAGAGCAACAATCAAGGCTCACATACGCAAGTGTGTGACCTGCACTCGTCATCGTGGAGAACGGGCACGACAGCTGATGGGACAGCTTCCTCGCTCTCAAGTGCAGCCATCGCCACCATTCCAACGCACTGGCGTCGATTACGCCGGTCCCGTCACGCTAAAAACACTCCGAGGAAGAGGCGCCAAAACTCTGAAGGCGTGGATCTGCGTCTTCGTTTGTTTCGCCACGTCCGCCGTACACCTGGAGGTCGTGTGCGACTACACAGCTGAGATCTTCATCGCTGCTTATCGTCGCCTTAAAGCGCGATGAGGGATTTGCCACACTCTGTATTCAGATTGTGGCACGGCGTTCATCGGAGCCGACACAATGCTGAAGGCTCTCTTCACCCAAGCAACTCAGCAATCCCAGCGTCTTTCCACACTCCTAATCGACGATGGCACCAACTGGTCCTTTAATCCACCCGCCGCTCCACGCATGGGCGGCAAGTGGGAGGCGGTCGTTAAGTCCATAAGTTATTGACAGACGAGCGAACGCCTCCGAGCAAGTGGCCACTTGCTCGGGTAATCCAACTCCATCCAGGCGAAGACAATCTGACCAGGGTTGTGACGTTAAAGACATCGACGACGACACTCAAGAGACCAGTCCACAAGCTCGTCATTCTACCAGTCGAAGAGGACGCAACAATCGCCAACCCTGTTGTCGATGGCGGGCGGAATGTTCGCGGAAATTAAGTATCCCGCTAGCGACACTGGCGCCAATCCCTAACACTCCCTCGATCGCGAAACACTAGCGCTGCTCGCTCCTTTCCCCCACTCTCCACTCTGCTTGTGCTCGCCTCGCCGAACCGGCGTGGCGGCCATTAGTGTTCATCGACCACGATTACGCGAGCCACGTGCACGACCGTTTCGTTTTCGTTTAATTTCAATCTTTGTCAAATTTATCACCTACACTCAGCGAATCCAGTCACTCAATTTCGTTAAGTCCACTCAGTGAAGTGAAGTGCGAGAAATTACACTCAAATTGCCCGTTTTGAGCAAATAAAAATCGACACTCTCGCCACGCGGTCAGACCTCGTGTCGCCGAGAGCAAAAATTCGCATACACACACACATAGATTCTTTTACACTCACACCTCACGTATTTTAAGAAATCAGACACTCAAAAACGAGAGCTTCTCGAGATTTACAACCTCGAGAACGCGAGAAATTCATTTTCTCTCAGTTTTTCACCAACTCACACACGCGAGCGTCTACGCCGCCACACTACACGCACACTCACACGGCCTCCGCGGCCAGCAACCTTGTAACAATCACACAAACACACTCGTTTTACATTTTCGCTACGTATTTTGAAATTTATATTAATTTTGTGCATCAAGAGACTCGGTAGAGTCTCGGGACAAGTACATTTGACAGCTCTGTCTGTCGTCTGCTAGCCCGAGACTCGGCCGAGTATATTATCTCTGAATAAAGCAAATTCGTTGGTGGGGATTGACATTTTTTAAAATTACAAAGCCCAGGAGTAATGTCATGATCTGAAAATTGAACTGAAGACTAATTAAGTTAGTCTCCGTCGATTGAGCCATAAATCATCTCGATTGATGCCGTAACTGCTGAGAAAAAAGTTTGCATAGGCGAAAATATGCAAGAATCGCAGTGTGCGTGCATGTAGGTATACACGCGCAGACGACACAATCAAAGGCCTCTTGATGCCCATCACGACCGATTTCCATGAAAGTCGATCTTCGATGACAGAAGCGCGACGAGTTTCTATGACCGCCATGAAGTTAGCTGGTCTACTTTCGGTTTCCCTTTTTTATCTTGAGACTCGGTAGAGCCTCGGCGAAATATTTAACATTTCATGAATCTTGGAGTGATCGGATGACAACGAAAAAATGGTGATATAGCCGCAGAAATTCATTCTGTCATTATACAAATGAAAATGATTAATTGCTGTTTCAATCCTTTGAAGCACGCATTTATCTTTACGTGCGTTTAACTCAAAACTTCGCACTTAGGGGTTTTCGGGTGCACTGATTACAAATTTGAATTCAAAATTTGAAAATTCGAAGATGGCAGATCCAATATGGCGGACCAGAAACGCAAAACTTGTTTGATGAACGCGAAAGTTGATACAAGGGGGTTTTCGGCATTGCTGATTACAAATCTGCACTCCAAATTACAAAATTCAAGATGGCGTCTCCGTTATGGTGGACCACAAATACAAAAACCGTTTAATGAACGTGAAAGTTGGTACTCGGGGTTTCTTAGGGTCGTTGATTACAATTCTGCACTCCAAATTTGAAAATTCAAGATGGCGGATCCATTATGGCAGAGCATGAATGCAAAAATCCCTTAATGAACGCAAAAGTTGGCACTCGGGGATTTTCAGGATTGCTGATTACAAATCTGCACTCAGAACTTGAAAATTCAAGATGGCGGATCCGATATGGCGGACTAAAATGCAAAAATCGTTTGATTAACGCGAAACTTGGTAGGCGGGGCTTTTCGGGGGCGCTGATTACTAATCTGCACTCAAAACATCAAAATTCAAGATGGTGGATCCGATATGGCGGACTCCAAATGCAAAAATCAATGGAAACGAAAGTTGGTACTCGGGGATTTCTGGGGTCGCTGATTACAAATCTGCACTAAAAATTTGGAAATCCGAGATGGCGGATCCAATATGACGGACCAAAATGCTCAAACTAACTTAATGAAGATGAAACTCCATATTGAGGGGTTTTTCGAGTCGTTGAATTCGAATCCGAGGTCAAAATAGAAGAACTGAGTGGCAGCTTCGATATAGAAAATGAAACGCAAATCTGGCTTGGACACTGAAATATGGAGCTAGAAACGCGCTCCGTCCTCGCCCTCAGCTCCGGGTAACCATTAGGCTCTGGGGTTAGCATTAGCTAAAAGCTTAATTTTATTAGAAATTCAGTATTGGATGACGTGCCACAAAAGCAATAAAAAATGTCTCGAGATACAAACCTTGGTCAACCCCGCCTATATCTATATATATAAAAGAGTCGCGTGACTGACTGACTGACTGACTGACAGACAACGCACAGCCTAAACTAATGAAGTTAGGATCGTGAAATTTGAGACGGTTACTCCTCTCGCATCGTAGACGCTCACTAAGAACGGATTTTTTTCGTTCTCTACCCAAAAAAAAATTATCGAAATTTTTTTTTTTTTTTTCAATTTTTTTTCAATTTCTTTTTCTATACTCTTCTACCTCAATAAGTGTTCACAGAGAACGGATTTTGTTCGTTCTCCACCAAAAAAAAAATGAAAAAAAAATTTATCAAAAAACTTTTTTCTCATCATCTATCTATATATATAAAAGAGTTGCGTGACTGACTGACTGACTGACTGACTGACTGACAGACAACGCACAGCCTAAACCAATGAAGTTAGGATCGTGAAATTTGTCACGGATACTCCTCTCCCATCGTAGACGCTTACTAAGGACGGATTTCGTTCGTCCTCTATCCAAAAAAAAATAATAGCGAATTTTTTTTTTTACACTTTTTAGATACATTTTTAGATAATTATCTAACACTTATCATCAATTATTAGATAATTAATAATTAATAATTAAAAAATAGATAATTAATAAAAAATAAGAGCGAATTTTTTTTTTTACAATTTTTAGATACATTTTTAGATAGAATTTTTTTTTTTACAATTTTTAGATAATTATCTAAATAATTTAGATAATTATAATATCTAAATTATAATTCTAATAAATAAATTATAATATCTAAATTATAATATCTAAATAATTTAGATAATTATCTAAAAATGTATCTAAAAATTGTAAAAAAAAAAAATTCTATCTGAAAATGTATCTAAAAATTGTAAAAAAAAAAAATTCGCTTTTATTTTTTATTAATTATCTATTTTTTAATTATTAATTATTAATTATCTAATAATTAATTATTAATTAATTATGAATTAATTAATAATTAATAATAATAATTAATAAAAATAGATAATTATTAATTATCTAGATTTTTTAGATAATTTTCAGATACATTTTTAGATAATTATCTAGATTTTTTAGATAATTTTTAGATACATTTTTAGATAATTATCTAGATTTTTTAGATAATTTTTGGATACATTTTTAGATAATTATCTAGATTTTTTAGATTATTTTTTTTTTTAGATAGAGGACGAACAAAATTCTGAAAATTTTTTTTTTTTCCAAATTAAAAAAAAATCCGTTAGAGAAATAGAGCGTTGACCATGGCAACGGTTACCATGGCAACGGTTACCATGGCAACGGTTGCCATGGTAATCGTTTCCTTAGCAATCACTGCCATGGTAATTCTATATATATACAAGGTATGCTCGCTTCGCCGGGCACACAATAGTGTCCAACACAGATTTTCACATGACCTATGTGGTACTGTACTGTGTAAGGGGATGCGTTTTCATTTCTTCACATAGGACTTCACATGGGCAGATTTGATGATGTTGAAATATGCTTCGTTGGAATGCAACGAAATTCGTTTTTTTCTTGAGCAAATCACATGAATTTTATTCGATATTTAATCGAGACGATAAAATTATCGTTCTTCAGGATTCAAACACAAAATTGATACGAAAATTGGCGTTTCTATTCACGTTGAACAAAAAATTAAGGGAAAAAGTATTTTGCCTTGGACCTCAACGTTACGAATTTCAGTGTCATTTTGATTTGACGATGTTGAAATATGCTTCGTTGGACTGCAACGAAATTCGGGTTTTTTTCGAGCAAAAGTCATTAATTTAATTCAATATTCAATCAAGAAGATAAAACGATCGTTTTTCAGGATTCAAACACAAAATTGATACGAAAATTGGGTTATTATTTTTTGAATTCAACAAAAAATTAAGGGTAAGTTAATGTTGTCGTTTTATCAATACCGATGATAGCTTAAGCGAATGAAGATGGTCGTCAGGATGAGTGGGATGACTGGGTTCCTGATAAAAGAATTAGAGCCAGTAGTGCGTAACTTGGCATTTCCCTTCTATAAAAAAAAAAAAAAATTACTGTCGACAGTTTTTTTCGCTCTATATCACATTTGATATTTTTAAGTTTTGAATTTTGAGGGCAGATTCGTATAGAGTTCAATCAAAATAATAATAGATTAAATTTGATATTGTGAAACGCAAGCGAAGTCGCGTGCGAAAACCTATGTGAAAAAATGAAAACGCATACCTTTACACAGTACCACATAGCTCATGTGGCAATCTGTGTGCGAAACCATTGTGTGCCCGGCGAAGCGGGCGTACATTGGCTAGTTCGAGTATATAACACAGATAATTGCTTTCATTCCTTTTATTACTTATATGAGTGGGTCGAAAATCGAAAAAACTAAACCAATTCAAGCCATGGGGAAGATTCACGAAGGATCATGTGATCATGAAAAAATGTAGGTTTCGGAGGAGTTCGAAAAAAAAGAAGTGATGTCCTAGCCAAAAATCCCCTCCACGGGGAAAAAAGCTTGGACAAGTCCATTTGTTGGTGATCCCCGTTTCCATTTGTTTTCACAGAAAAATCGAACCCCCCCTAAAAAAAAAATTGGAAACGCCAACAAAATAAAAAATTATGAAAAACCCTGGAAAAAAGGAAAGGAATTCAGCACCAAAAATTCTGATATCTATTGTGACGGTGTTTTTTTTTGAGCACCGTCGCTATTTTGAACAAGGGGAAAAATATCTTCGAACGGAGGTTTGTTCCCGGCTCTCCCGCTCGATGCTCCGGCCACACGACGTTTCGCAGGGTTTTCTTAGGGAAATTGACTAATGATATTATCAATTAATTGCGTCCCGCGTATTTTTGTTTTATTTTACTTTGCGAGTATTTGGGAGAGAGGACGCCGGACATCGTCTCACGGTATTGAGAATTTAACCGAGGAAAGTTCGAGAAGGAAGGCCATCGTCGTTTCATCATTGTATTTCGAGCGGCGCTCGTACAATTGGCCGTTTCCCGTCATCATCGAACTCTCCCAAGGTCGGATCACACGTCGGCCCAATCTTTCCCTCCAAAAGAGTACACGGTCAAGGAAAAGTCGAGAACATCGGGACCGTTGGCGTTAGCGAGCGCGCGTAACTTCCCCCTCTTGGAATTAGAGCAGGATCGTGTAATCGATTCTCTCGTCATTATCGTCGAAAGGAATTTCCCCGGGATAATTATTTTTCCCGCGAACCGCCTAGGAATTATCGTGAACATTTTATTTTTTGCGAGCCAGGGATAAAAACGGAAACATTGACAACGTTTCCCGAATAGTTGAATTCTTTCGGTAATTAGAATCCCGTCTAACGCTCGCGAGAATATTCGATACGATGGGCTTGTCAAGTCTCGGTGGGGAATATTCAAAAATTAGAAAACGGGGAAGGGGAATGACCAGCGGCTCGCGAACGACAAGAATTTTGGCAGATTTTCGCGGAGTACCGAGCGGGGCAGACGTGGGTCTCAAAGTTGGGAACAATACCGTGAGTTATTCTTTGATACTTTCCGTTTTGGTTGGTGGAATTCGTGTTGCCGAATCCTCCCGAATTAATGTATTGTAATTGGGCTCAAATTGGTAATTTTGGACCGGGAGAGTGCCAGATTCCCGCGTCTCCAGTAAAATCTCGGTTGTGGCGGCGATTTCGCGACGTGCGGTGCAAAGTCACCGGCATTGTATTTTCGGTTTTCTCGTGGCTCTCGCGTTCGACGCCTTGCGAATCGGGACTTCGAGAAAGTATCAATGTTCGCGAAAACGGTCGGCGTGGTTAACGGAAATCTCCCGCGTTTTAATGTTGTGTTTATCATTTTTGGAAAGAAGCATCGGGAACGGGAATAAGTGAGTGTGAGTGCGAAAGTGTGCGTGTGATTGAGCGAATGGGCCGGAGACATTGGTGATCGCGATTTTGAACAGCTCGGCCGAGTAACCGATTATCGGGGGCTCGGTTTTTATTTCAACGTCTCGAATCCATTATTCTTTTGGTTATCTTTTGGTTGGCGTTTTGGCTCATGAGCAGTCCCGTGGCAAAACGGACGAGCTCGCTTTAAATTGTATTGAGCGTAGGGTCCCGGCCAAATTATTGTGCGAGTGCGTGTGTGAGTTCCTGATTCTTCCCGCGTTAGAGTTTGTTGCGTTCGTCTCAAGGACGATAATTCGTCGCGCGAAATAGCATCCCGGAGATCATGTATTATTATTTTTACTTTTATCTTTTGTTCATTTTCTTTCCCGGGCTTTAAATTAAATTCGAACTGATTTTTGTTATAATAAATGAATTTTTGGTCATTTTCCCAACCTTGCCCGCTCTTCCCGCTGCAGCCAAGCCGGTCAACCATCTCTTTCTTTCCCTCCCGTCGAGTCGCTTTGCGACTGGCGCCCACGGGAATTTTCCATCGATAAATTAAAATCGACGGGAGCGAAGGATCGAGGTTTTGTGGCACTTGGAAATTTCGTCACACTATAAAAAAGGACAAGTATTCCCTGTCTGATAATCCAGAGACTCGGCAGAGTCTCGGGCCGAGTACATTCGACAACGTCGTCTGCTGGCGCGAGACTCACTCGAGTATATTATCTCTGACAAAAGCGATTCCGCCGGTGGGAGTAGATACTTTCTTGGATTACGAAGCTCAGGGGTAATTTCATGATCTCAAATTTGAACTGGAGACTAAATAAGTTATCCCCCCTCGATTGAGCCATGACAACCCTATTGATGCCGTAATTGCTGAGAAAAAACTTTGCACGGGCGAAATTATGCGATTATCGAAGTGTGCGTGCGTGTATGTATACGACACAGAGAAAGGGCCCGTGGCGCTAGCCTTTTTCTGATTGGTCGCGACGGTTAGGAGTGGCGCGATGGTTTCAGTTACGTCCGTTACGTCTCTACTGTGTACCGACATTTTGCCTGCTAGGTATACAAGTTTTCTTCTGTACCGAGCGGGCGCGATCACCGAATGTACTTGGCCAGGCTTTTTCTCCGTAAAGGAGATTTGCCCAGATCATGTTGATGTCTGAAAATCAATTGACGAGAAAAAAGAAAATCTTCCACAAAAATACACAACTAAAGTTTGCCATCGTATGTTGAGCGGATGCGCACAGAGTACTTGGCCGGGCCGAAATTTTTTCTATTAGCTTCCGCTATTTATAGATAGATCGAACAACTCGGTTGTATTCATGAGAAAAATGATAAGCGTTACACAAATGTCACTGAACGTTATACATTCAAATGAATGAGTACAAATTCAAAGTTTCCTCTCAATTTGATATACAATTAATTAATTAATCATTTGCGCAATATTTCGTACAAGTATGGATACGTAGAAAAATAACAACTGATCACTAATTATAAGGTGCAGCTAAATATTAAATTAAATGACCCGTGATGCGTCGGAAAAAATTACACTTCTAGCAATTTTCTTTGTATTATTTGCTTGAAATATAAATTGTTTTAGGAGAGAATCTTGATTGACTCGACATTGTCACCAAGCTTTCGCGTGTCTTTTCTAAGAAGATTTCTGAGACCAAACAATTACGTTATGTCAAGATTAATCAAGCTGAGCACTTTAATTCGAAATTTCGGGCCGGCCAAGTACTCTGTGCGCATCTGCTCAACATACGATGGCAAACTTTAGTTGCGTATTTTTGTGGAAGATTTTCTTTTTTCTCGTTAATTGATTTTCAGACATCAACATGATTATCAGACAGGGAATACTTGTCCTTTTTTATAGATATCAGAATTTTTGGTGCTGAATTCCTTTCCTTTTTTCCAGGGTTTTTTATAATTCTTTATTTTGTTGGCGTTTCCAATTTTTTTTAGGGGGGGGGGGGGTTAGATTTTTCTGTGAAAACAAATGGAAACGGGGATCACCAACAAATGGACTTGTCCAAGCTTTTTTCCCCGTGGAGGGGTTATATTTTTGTGTAAAATAAACTTTGTCAACGTAGAGCCTAACCAGTTCCAGAATAATTTATTTTTCCCCACTCACGGGCGAATTTCCCGTACACCACGACATTTCGTCGGATTCTTTAGTCAGTTGTAGAGCCATGGCGTAACCTTTTACGAATGTGCTTTTGGCGAACACGTTCGGTTCCGAAGTACAAAGGTTATGTTGCAACATAATGTGTTTTTTCAACTGGACAAAAGCCTTTCTACAGATCAAACATTTTCACGTTTGCATTTGCCAATCTTGGGAGCCAAAACACGATTGGGCAAGCACGTGAAGCGATAAATACATCTCTACCGGTCACCACGCTTGAAGATTTTCTATTGTAGGAGGAAAATTTGAAATGCGAAGAGAAACGAAGTGCAATGGTAAATATAATTTTTCTCTCAGTAATCGTCTGGTAAATAATTGGTCATGTCTATCATCTTTTGCATTTTACAGAAAAAACTCTTGCTTTCGTTGGCGACCGGCACGAACACAATAAAGGACGCCATTCCTCAAGTGATGCCGGCCATAATGACGAAGGCTGTTCAGGTTCGTTATAGCGGATGTGGACGAAAGACAAAAAACGCTCCTGCAAAACTTAATTTCAGCGCGACTACGACCTACATTTGTTTGAAAGGTAATTTTCAAGTCATACTTTCAATATCGGAAAATGTTTTTCTGATTTGTTTAAAAAATTATTCTTAACAAAATGTTAATTTTTTACTGATTAGCTTCCTAATTGTACATTCACTTCAATTTTCCAAATATATTTTGATAACAAAGTTCTCGAAAAAACATCATTTTTCATAATTAAAAATAATCTATTAATTGGAATATTGGGCTATTTGCAGAGGGTTTCGCAGGAGAAGTTCCCGAATGCAACGGAACCCTTGTCCGTCATTCTTTCGCGTACGAGCAGGTGGTTGTCCGGTGCTGGACACCGCGATGGTGGTCGAGCGCAACGCTACGCGATCGAGAACGCGGACCCGTGAAAACGTTTCGACACAGACTAAATAATTTTTTAATATTATTAACTGTAAAGTAATGGATTTCATCATTTATTAATCGTCTCGCATCTTGTTACTAAACTTCATTTTAAATATTAATTTCTTAAACATTCATTGGTTAAACTTCATTTCAATGTTATCTCATTTTAATGTGTACTATGTATTTAAAAGTTCGTTATGAATAATTATTGAGTTTTGTTAATATTTGAGATTTTTTGAATTCCTTCCCTTTCCATAAAGCAAAATGAACAAAATGCAATACTGGTTGAGACTGACCCCAGCGATGGTATTTTGACCTACCCCGTACTGGCAAAAGATCGGGATTTTTATGGGAGAAGTATTCGCTCATTTCTGGGTTGGAACCGCGCCTATATTGAACGGGTACGGTTAGCCAGTACAGAACAGTCCGGCGACTAGCACCGGCACAACCGTCGGTGGCAAGCGTTGGACCGAGTCTACCATTCCAGCGTTTAAACGACGGTTGCCCAGTCTCAACGCCGACTCTCGGCAGTCGGTCGGCAGCGTTGGAACAATATTCCACCAATGGTGGGCCGTTCGAATATTTTTTCACGGGTAATTTGGAAATTCCTCGAATTTTTTATGTATAAAATATATCACCATCCGGGATGCGGTGTACTGATGTATCCTTGTATTTTATCGAGTAAGCGTACAAACGGGTTATAAATTACGATTGCCGTCGAATTGACCATATAGTGGTTAATATTCAAATATCTCGCTTCATTCGGAGGACCGGTAGCATTGGTATTGACCAATGCTACCGGTCCTCCGAATGAAGCGAGATATTTGAACATCATTCGAATGAAGCGAGATTTTTGAATATCATTCTATTTTTTTCGCCAAAATTACTATCCATTCTGACGCTAAATAAATTTGGATCACCAACGGCGGTAGCGGATGTTTTCAAATACATCCCTGTAAATCCATGGAAAATCTTATCGTGCATATGATTTTTTTCAAAATAACTAAAATCGATATTAAATCGATGGAAGAGGGTGACGAACGAATGTATCCAATAGGGTGGTTCAAAAAAATCGACTATTTTTATTTTTTCAAAGCCCGGGTTTCTATTGTTGCAGTAAGGTGAAAAAAGATGCCTGACAAAATTTGAGCGCTTAAAAAAATTTTTTAGAGGTCGCTCATCGCAATTTTCTATTTCCCATTTAAATAACACGGGGGAGACTTTACTAGCTTCTTTTGAATTTTATTCCTCGGTAACGGGTGAGGGTCCAACAACGCTCAAGGCGGTTTCTTGTAGGGATTTGAACGCTCTATAAAAAACGTGTCTTGACATTTTACGATCAACTTACTCCTACGGAAGTTATTCGACGTCAAAATTCTCTTTGAAGGAAATTTCGACTTTTTTTCACTTTTCCGGCAAAACTATCGATCTTGTCACAAAAATCTTTGGAAATTTCTTTGGAAATCACTTGATTTAGTATCATATCATCTTCCTGGATTAAAAAAAATTGAATAATTTAGAATACTACTACTATACGGGTTATTCTTAGAGGAAAACTGCGATTTCCGTCGATTAATTCGTTATATTAACAAAAAATGATAATAAAACGGTTATATATACATATATATATACACACTATACATATACACAACAAAATATATTCAGTAAGGAAAACCCGATATTTATTTCAGATTTTTCTTTTTGAAAATTTTTGAAATCTGAAATAAATATCGGGTTTTCCTTACTGAATATATTTTGTTGTGTATATGTATAGTGTGTATATATATATATATATATGTATATATAACCGTTTTATTATCATTTTTTGTTAATATAACGAATTAATCGACGGAAATCGTAGTTTTCCTCTAAGAATAACCCGTATAGTAGTAGTATTCTAAATTATTCAATTTTTTTCATCCAGGAAGATGATATGATACTAAATCAAGTGATTTCCGAAGAAATTTCCAAAGATTTTTGTGACGAGATCGATAGTTTTGCCGGAAAAGTGAAAAAAAGTCGAAATTTCCTTCAAAGCCAATTTTGACGTCGAATAACTTCCGTAGGAGTAAGTTGATCGTAAAATGTCAAGACACTTTTTTATAGAGCGTTCAAATCCCTACAAGAAACCGCCTTGAGCATTGTTGGACCCTCACCCGTTACCGAGGAATAAAATTCAAAAGAAGCTAGTAAAGTCTCCCCCGTGTTATTTAAATGGGAAATAGAAAATTGCGATGAGCGACCCCTAAAAAATTTTTTTAAGGGCTCAAATTTTGTCAGGCATCTTTTTTCACCTTACTGCAACAATAGAAACCCGGGCTTTGAAAAAATAAAAATAGTCGATTTTTTTGAACCACCCTAGTATCCAAAGGTTATACTTTACGGCATCGTCGCTCAACGATAAAGTATTCCGTATCAAATATTATGGGGTAAATAAATATTGAATCTCCAACTTGTGGTTGTTTATTTTTCAACTTCTCGGTCCTATCGCTTGCAGAAACGTTTACGCTGAGTCGCGCAAATGGCATAAAAAATGCAATGAGGGAATACGCGGAGCTATATTAATGAAATATCTTCTCTACCAAGCTCATACTAATTGGGTCCCCTACACCACAGCCAGATAAAGTCCGCTCGAGCATCCGTCGTCGAGGCGCTCAAGTAGACATCTCTGTTGCGCTATATTAATAAAAATATCTCTTATACCAAGCGCATACTAATTAGAATGTCGGACAATTACAGAGTTCGCTCGAGCATCCACCGTCGGAGCGCAGAGCGTACTAATACGCGTAACTCTTTGGCCACGCGCATCCGATGAGTCCACGGAGGGCTTATCGTACGCGTCTCGACGACGGATGCTCGAGCGGACATTATAATTATTCGTGGAACTCTTTCCGTTTGGGATTCGAATAATGAACTGGTCTGTTGCGTTATCTATCAAACTGTTACATACTTAGACTCTGATTTTATATTATAAAAATACGATAGGCTGTTTCCGATTCAGATTCGACTAACGAACTTAAATTCTCTCGTTCGGACAAGTAAGACGGTGAGCTCTCTGGGTATAGCTTACCCAAAGAGCTCAGTCAACCGCTTCTCTCTGAGAGCCTGAATCCGCTCACTCGGCGGTCGCTACCAGGCTCTCCAGATACCGTTCATATAATATGCTCTCTGGGTATAACGATGACGTCACGCCCCGTTACGCTCGATGATAATAATGCTTAGACTCTCGACTTCTCGTTTTTGAAACCCTGGCGAATAAGCGAATGTAATAAGCTCTTTGGCTACGATGACTTATATGCTCTTTGGGTATATTATGACGTCACGCTCCGTTACGCTCGACGAGAAATTTGCTTTGACTCTCGACTTCTCGTTTTCAAAACCCTGGTGAATAGCTAACTGCTATAAGCTCTTTGGCTACTACGACGCGAAGAAGGGGGTATAGCGATGACGTCATCCTTTTTTATTTTTTTGACATAGTCCCCTGCTTGAAAAGTGTAAGTAAAATTAACTTTATTTGGTTTTCTTTTGCTTTCCAAAAGGAAAGCGAAAACTTTGAAGTTAATTTTACTTACACGTGACCGCTCCGACACGCGGCCGCTCGTCGCGTTCCTTCTTTTATAGCTGCGAAAAAAGGGAGGGCGAAGCGACCAAAAAACGACTCGTCTCCGAAATCGAGCAACTTCGATTCGGTTGACTGGGCTCTTCGGATAAGTAATAAGGTGCGCTCTTTAGTTAAGCTATACCCGGAGAGCTTATAGTATATACATTATACATACTATGACAGTTCACTTGCTTCTCCGATAAAGTACATCCTTTCACCCAAAGATCATTGTATTACTTATCCGAAGAGCTCAGTCAACCGAATCAAAGTTGCTCGATTTCGAAGACGAGTCGTTTTTTGGTCGCTTCCCCCTCCCTTTTTTTTCTAGGCTATGAAAGAAGGAACGCGACGAGCGGCCGCGTGTCGACGAGCGGTCAAGTGTAAGTAAAATTAACTTTAAAGTTTTCGCTCCCCTTTTGGAAAGCAAAAGAAAACCAAATAAAGTTAACTTTACTTACACTTTTTAAGCAGGAGACTATGCCAAAAAAATAAAAAAGGATGACGACATCGCTATACCCCCTCCTCTCAGCGTCGTAGTAGCCAAAGAGCTTATATCATTTGCTTATTCGCCAGGGTTTCGAAAACGAGAAGTCGAGAGTCAAAGCGAATTTTTCGTCGAGCGTAACGGGGCGTGATGTCATAATATACCCAGAGAGCATATAAGTCATCGTAGCCAAGGAGCTTATTACATTTGCTTATTCACCAGGGTTTCAAGAACGCAGAGTCGAGACTCTAAGCAAATTTTTCGTCGAGCGTAACGGGGCGTGACGTCACGTTATACCCAAAGAGCATATAAGTCGTAGTAACCAGAAGGCTTATCGCATTTACTTATTCGACAGGGTTTCGAGAACGAGGAGTTGAGAGGCGAAGCATTACTTTCATCGAGCGTAACGGGGCGTGACGTCACGTTATATCTAAAAAGCATATTATATTAAGAAATCCCCTAAGAGCCTGGTAGCGACCGACGAGCGAACGGATTCAGAACACCCGAGAGAAGCGGTTGACTGAGCTTTCCGGGTATTGCTTACCCAAAGAGCTCACCGCTTACCGTCTTACTTATCCGAAGAGCTCATTGTCAGCGGAAAAAGTTAGCCCAGGTTGAAAAAAAAACACCTCGATAAGTTGATTATTTCCGTAGATATTGCATGTTGGTGCAATTTGAACGCGCGAATTCATTTTTCATGCGAGCGCGCGCAAGCCGGAGACGGCTACCCCCACTCTGCCGTCGAACGCTACGTGAAATTTGGCCTCCCACAAAGACTTCACCGAAAACAATAAATTTATATGGGATTTTTCCGCCAATTTTTCTCCAGGTAGCAGAAGCCTCACCCCGTACGCTGTCCAATTTTCAGCTCTCTATGTTGAAATAAGCAGCTGCAATAATTATTAAAAAAACTAATTTTTTTATCTCCCCCTAATTAACTTTACGCAATTTTTTCTTCTTCTAAATTCGTATAACAATAACCGCTTTCGAATGATGTCACTCCCGACTCTGTAACTTGGAAATTCGCGATGAAATTTTCATTGTTTATGAGTAAAAATCGTACCCCATTTTTGGAGCCGTTTTTCATCCCTTTAATTATAAAAAATCGATTTGCCCTAAAGCGTATGTGATAGTTTGTATCTTTCTAAATGATTTCGTTTTGGTTTTATTGTGCTGTGACCCCCTCCCGGTGTAGGAATTCCTTGCGAAAACAGTCGGTTTTTTGAATAACAAATGAATTTTCTCGAAAACTATCAATCCGATCGGGCTCAAATTTTGCACACTTATTGAGTGTATCGGGGGCATATATTCTGAGATTTTGAAGGCTCGACATAAATTTTTGAACGAAAAATTTGTTATAATAGAAATGGCCATTTTAGCTGGTTTTTAATTTTTTGTGGGCGAACTGATGAACCGATTTTAACTTGCGAAGCGCCAAATTGTTCGTTTTTCTAATATCTACTGTGACGGTGTTTTTTTTTAGCACCGTCGCTATTTTGAACAAGGGGAAAAATATCTCCGAACGGAGGTTTGTTCCCGTCTCTCCCGCTCGATGCTCCGGCCACACGACGTTTCGAAAGGTTTTCGTAGGAAAATAACGAATATTATAATTAATTGCGTCCCGCGTATTTTTGTATTTTCTTTTTGCGAGTATTCGGGAGAGAGGACGCCGGACATCGTCTCACGGTATTGAGAATTTAACCGAGGAAAGTTCGAGAAGGAAGGCCATCGTCGTTTCATCATTGTATTTCGAGTGGCGCTCGTACAATTGGCCGTTTCCCGTTATCGTCGAATTCGCCCAAGGTCGGATCACACGTCGGCCCAATCTTTCCCGGCATAGGAGTACAACGGTCAAGGAAAAGTCGAGAACATCGGGACCGTTGGCGTTAGCGAGCGCGCGTAACTTCCCCCTCTTGGAATTAGAGCAGGATCGTGTAATCGATTCTCTCGTCATTATCGTCGAAAGGAATTTCCCCGGGATAATTATTTTTCCCGCGAACCGCCTAGGAATTATCGTGAACATTTTATTTTTCGCGAGCCAGGGATAAAAACGGAAACATTGTCAACGTTTCCCGAATAGTTGAATTCTTTCGGTAATTAGAATCCCGTCTAACGCTCGCGAGAATATTCGATACGATGGGCTTGTCAAGTCTCGGTGGGGAATATTCGAAAATTAGAAAAGGGGGAAGGGAAATGACCAGCGGCTCGCGAACGACAAGAATTTTGGCAGATTTTCGCGGAGTACCGAGCGGGGCAGACGTGGGTCTCAAAGTTGGGAACAATATCGTGAGTTATTCCTTGATACTTTCCGTTTTGGTTGGTGGAATTCGTGTTGCCGAATCCTCCCGAATTAATTTATTGTAATTGGGCTCAAATTGGTAATTTTGGACCGGGAGAGTGCCAGATTCCCGCGTCTCCAGTAAAATCTCGGTTGTGGCGGCGATTTCGCGACGTGCGGTGCAAAGTCACCGGCATTGTATTTTCGGTTTTCTCGTGGCTCTCGCGTTCGACGCCTTGCGAATCGGGACTTCGAGAAAGTATCAATGTTCGCGAAAACGGTCGTCGTGGTTAACGAAAATCTCCCGCGTTTCAATGTTGTGTCGTTATCATTTTTGGAAAGAAGCATCGGGAACGGGAATGAGTGAGTGTGAGTGCGAAAGTGTGCGTGTGATTGAGCGAATGGGCCGGAGACGTTGGTGATCGCGTTTTTGAACAGCTCGGCCGAGTAACCGATTATCGGGGGCTCGGTTTTTTTATTTTAACGTCTCGAATCCATTATTCTTTTGGTTATCTTTTAGTTGGCGTTTTGGCTCACGAGCAGTCCCGTGGCAAAACGGACGAGCTCGCTTTAAATTGTATTGAGCGTAGGGTCCCGGCCAAATTATTGTGCGAGTGCGTGTGTGAGTTCCTGATTCTTCCCGCGTTAGAGTTTGTCGCGTTCGTCTCAAGGACGATAATTCGTCGCGCGAAATAGCATCCCGGAGATCATGTATTATTATTCTTGTTTCTATCTCTTGTCATTTTGTTTCCCGGGCTTTAAATTAAATTCAAACTGATTTTTTTTATAATAAATGAATTTTTGGTTATTTTCCCAACCTTGCCCGCCCTTCCCGCTGCAGCCAAGCCGGTCAACCATCTCTTTCTTTCCCTCCCGTCGAGTCGCTTTGCGACTGGCGCCCACGGGAATTTTCCATCGATAAATTAAAATCGACGGGAGCGAAGGATCGAGGTTTTGTGGCACTTGAAAATTTCGTCACACTACAAATAGTTATTTGACTTTTTTCTTCTTCGATGGATAGTTTCCGCAAAATCTGTGGTTGCAAACTATCAGGCCTTTATAAGGGACTTGAGCCCTACACGAATCCGTCGGTTAGAATCGGTCTGGCTCTGTGTCACGAAGAGGGCCTTTTTCATACCCGGTTCGTGGACTAACCGGTATTCTTACGAATAATCTTCGGAGCAACCCAGGCACCATCCAGATAGCAGCTTCTTCCATGGCTCTCTTCCACTCGTCGTCATCTTCGATCAAACCTAGAGCTAAACATGTTGCAATGAAAGTTTCGCAAACTTAGCCATTAACAGTCCTCAAATCGTCGAAACTTTCGGCTCCTTTAATCTTTAACAAAAGTAACCGAAGATGAAATAATTCAGTTTGTGCAGGGCTCACTGAATACATGCGTCCGAACGCGTCATGTCTGCGCTGCCGTTTTTCCCATTTACAAACTGTTTGTCCATCAACCTTTAATCTTTTAAACACATAATGTGATGGAATGTCGGGATATATAAATTGTCTCGCAAATTCATCACGCAAATTTAACGCGAAATAATCATTCAGCATACCTATCTGACTCATAGCATTCCTTTTTCTTTCATCGTTCATGTCTGCCGGAACTGTCACATTATGCTCGTTGGGTAAATGTACCGGAAGACGTATTACAGGATGGCTTTTCTCTTGCATTTTTTTAATTACAAATACGCCAAATTGCTTCGTTTGGTCCTACGTAACGAGCTTCAACGTGATCTGTAACTTCATCGTAATTAATAACACGTTCTTCGTTTTCCCCGTCTTCACTGTTTGTTATCTGAATAGCAGCTGCATCATGTCCTTTGAAAATGTATTTGTACAAGTACTTTGGAGCCGTGACGCATGTCACTGGGACCCCAATGAAAATGATTTTTTCATTGGGGTCTATATGATCAAATTTGGAAATTTGACTGACTGACTGACTGACTGATTGACAACGAACACCCTAAACCACTGAAGATAGGATCATGGTTCCAGCCAGTCCTTCCAATCAGCCAGTCTTTTTTTTTGTGTGTCAGTCAGTGAGTCAGTCACGCAACAGTCGGAAAAAAAATTGCGAACATTTTTTTTTGGATAAAGAACGAACGAAATCCTTTCTTAGTGAGCGTCTACGATGGGATAGAAGTATCTGTGACAAATTTCATAACCGTGACAAATTTCACGATCCTATCTTAAGTGGTTTAGAGTGTGCGTTGTCTGTCAATCAATCAGTAACTCACTCAGTCTGTCAGTCAGTCAATCACGCAATAGTTATATGTATAACTAGCCTTGGGTACGCCCGCTTCGCTGGGCACACAATGGTCTCCAATGTCACTGGGACCCCAATGAAAATGATTTTTTCATTGGGGTCTATATGATCAAATTTGGAAATTTGACTGACTGACTGACTGACTGATTGACAACGAACACCCTAAACCACTGAAGATAGGATCATGGTTCCAGCCAGTCCTTCCAGTCAGCCAGTCTTTTTTTTTGTGTGTCAGTCAGTGAGTCAGTCACGCAACAGTCGGAAAAAAAATTGCGAACATTTTTTTTTGGATAAAGAACGAACGAAATCCTTTCTTAGTGAGCGTCTACGATGGGAGAGAAGTATCTGTGACAAATTTCATAACCGTGACAAATTTCACGATCCTATCTTAAGTGGTTTAGAGTGTGCGTTGTCTGTCAATCAATCAGTAACTCACTCAGTCTGTCAGTCAGTCAATCACGCAATAGTTATATGTATAATAATGAAAAAAAAAATTTTTGCAATAATTTTTTTTTTGATAGAGAACGAACAAAATCGGTTCTTAGTGAGCGTCCATGATGGGAGAGGAGTATAGAAAATAAAAAAAAATAGAAAAAAAAAAAAAATTTCGATAAATTTTTTTTATATAGAGATCGAACAGAATCCGTTCTTAGTGAGCGTCTACGATGCGAGAGAAGTAATCGTGACAAATTTCACGATCCTAGCTTCATTGGTTTAGGCTGTGCGTTGTCTGTCAGTCAGTCAGTCAGTCACGCGACTCTTTTATATTGTAACGGCACGGACTCGACAGCTGACGACCCGCCCGGCGCGGCGTCCGTCGCTCAACTACGGTAGCGCCAAGCGGTCGCTAGCCGAACTATCTCGCGGCTCGCAAAGACGCGAACGAACAAAGTGGGGGAAAGTGATAAATTCGTGACAAAGGAGTGGGGATTACGAGTGCCTCATTCGATAGCGAGTCGAAGAGTGGGGACAAGAAGGACTGTGCGAACGTTATGCGCAAGCGCGATGAATGCGAACGAATGCGAGCAAAGGATGAGTGAGTGGGAGAAATTAATCTCCAATAACGTTTTGGCAAGCGCCCTACCACAAAGAACTCGAGCGAATAAGAATACGAGTTATTTTTAGAAATCGACGAAAGCGGAGAACAAAGGATTCTGACAGTATAAAAGCCGGTGCAGAACAGCACTCGGCACTCATTCTTCTCGAAGAACTCGAGGCAAAACTCTAGACAGTCAGCACAGACTTCTTCGCCTCTACGAAACCAAAACATAACCTCTCTACATTTTCCTACGTACATTCGACGACGGAGTGGTTCGGTTACGTTCAACTCCCGCAGCCGGTGTACTTTTCCTAATATAATCCTTTGTGTGCATTCGACGACGGGGTAGTTCGGTTACGTTCGACTCCCGCAGCCGGTGCATTTCCTTTAAAACCTCACATTTTCCGACGTGCATTCGACGACGGAGTAGTTCGGTTACGTTCGACTCCCGCAGCCGGTGCATTTCCTTTAAAACCTCACATTTTCCGACGTGCATTCGACGACGGAGTAGTTCGGTTACGTTCGACTCCCGCAGCCGGTGCATTTCACTCCTTCCCTTCTTAAAAATTCATTTTTCGTAGAGATGAAGAAGATCAACGCGATAAATTATTAGAAAAACAAAAATTATTCGTCAGAATCCTAATTAAGAACTTGTCCAAAACGATTAAAGTGAACAATTGGGCAAAACTTGTCCGAAATTCGATGAGATTCAAATAATAAAACGAAATAAGCGTGCGTCATCTGCGAAAAACTTGTCCAATACAATAAATTGAATTGTAAAACCGAAATAAGCGTGCATTATCAAATAAAAATTGTCCAAATTGATTACAAAGCAGAATTAGTGCGTTTTATTAATTAGTTACAGTGTTAAACGAACACACGTGCGTGCGAATCAAAAAATTAAAAGCGTAGAAACAAATTAAAAATCAACATAGCGTCAAACACGCGTCTTTCACATTGTTCAAGTTAGCTACGTTACACAAGCGTAATTAATCATCAGAAAATTAGTCTAGATTGAAAACATGATTCAAGATTGTATAGAATCAACGAGTTTTACTCGAAATTCAAAGAAAATAAGAAAGAAAAACGTAAATTACCCTAAATTACCATAAATTACCACGTAGGCGGTAAAATGACCGCATAAATTTCCATCGAGATTTTTATGCCAAAAATTTCGTTTATTTTTCGCTGTTCGATTGCAATAAAGGAAACTCATGCCAAATCAAAAGAACGCATAGTAAATTGTAAAATAACGTGTGAATTTTGAATAAATTGCGTTTATTTGTTAAAATTTAAATAAAACTCTCGTTTTTTCTTCACACCTGCTCCTTTCTATCAAAGCTCGAACCTTCGCGTAACGCGAAGCGTCTTTCAGTCGATCTCATACCGTTACAATATATATAGATGAGAAAAAATTTTTTGATAAATTTTTATTTTCATTTTTTTTTTTGGTGGAGAACGAACAAAATCTGTTCTCGGTGAACATTTATCGAGGTAGAAGAGTATAGAAAAAAAAATTGAAAAAAAAAAATTTGAAAAAAAAAAATTGAAAAAAAAAAAAAAAAAAAAATTTGATAATTTTTTTTTTTGATAGAGAACGAACAAAATCCGTTCTTAGTGAGCGACTACGATGCGAGAGGAGTAACCGTGACAAATTTCACGATCCTAAATTCATTGGTTTAGGCTGTGCGTTGTCTGTCAGTCAGTCAGTCAGTCAGTCAGTCACGCGACTCTTTTATATATATAGATGAGAAAAAAATTTTTGATAAAGTTTTTTTTCATTATTTTTTTGGTGGAGAAGGAACAAAATCCGTTCTCGGTGAACGTTTATCGAGGTAGAAGAGTATAGAAAAAAAAATTAAAAAAAAAAAAAATTTCGATAATTTTTTTTTGGATAGAGAACGAACAAAATCCGTTCTTAGTGAGCGTCTACGATGCGAGAGGAGTAACCATGACAAATTTCACGATCCTAACTTCATTGGTTTAGGCTGTGCGTCGTCTGTCAGTCAGTCAGTCAGTCAGTCAGTCAGACAGTCAGTCAGTCAGTCAGTCAGTCAGTCACGCGACTCTTTTATATATATAGATGAGAAAAAAATTTTTGATAAATTTTTTTTTTCATTTTTTTTTTTTTGGTGGAGAACGAACAAAATCCGTTCTTAGTGAGCGTCTACGATGCGAGAGAAGTAACCATGACAAATTTCACGATCCTAACTTCATTGGTTTAGGCTGTGCGTCGTCTGTCAGTCAGTCAGTCAGTCAGTCAGTCAGACAGTCAGTCAGTCAGTCAGTCAGTCAGTCACGTGACTCTTCTATATATATAAAAGAGTCGCGTGACTGACTGACTGACTGACTGACTGACTGACTGACTGACTGACTGACTGACTGACAGACAACGCACAGCCTAAACCAATGAAGTTAGGATCGTGAAATTTGTCACGGTTACTCCTCTCGCATCCTAGACGCTCACTAAGAACGGATTTTGTTCGGTTCTCTATCCAAAAAAAAATTATCGAAATTTTTTTTTTTTCAATTTTTTTTTTTCAAAAATTTTTTTTTCTATACTCTTCTACCTCAATAAACGTTCACCGAGAACGGATTTTGTTCGGTCTCCACCAAAAAAAAATGAAAAAAAAAATTTATCAAAATTTTTTTTTCTCATCTATATATATAAAAGAGTCGCGTGACTGACTGACTGACTGACTGACTGACTGACTGACAGACAACGCACAGCCTAAACCAATGAAGTTAGGATCGTGAAATTTGTCATGGTTACTCCTCTCGCATCGTAGACGCTCACTAAGAACGGATTTTGTTCGTTCTCTATCCAAAAAAAAAATTATCGAATTTTTTTTTTTTTTTCAATTTTTTTTTCTATACTCTTCTACCTCGATAAACGTTCACCGAGAACGGATTTTGTTCGTTCTCCACCAAAAAAAAAAAAAATGAAAAAAAAAATTTATCAAAATTTTTTTTCTCATCTATATATATAAACTAGCCTTGGGTACGCCCGCTTCGCTGGGCACACAATGGTCTCCAATGTCACTGGGACCCCAATGAAAATGATTTTTTCATTGGGGTCTATATGATCAAATTTGGAAATTTGACTGACTGACTGACTGACTGATTGACAACGAACACCCTAAACCACTGAAGATAGGATCATGGTTCCAGCCAGTCCTTCCAGTCAGCCAGTCTTTTTTTTTGTGTGTCAGTCAGTGAGTCAGTCACGCAACAGTCGGAAAAAAAATTGCGAACATTTTTTTTTGGATAAAGAACGAACGAAATCCTTTCTTAGTGAGCGTCTACGATGGGAGAGAAGTATCTGTGACAAATTTCATAACCGTGACAAATTTCACGATCCTATCTTAAGTGGTTTAGAGTGTGCGTTGTCTGTCAATCAATCAGTAACTCACTCAGTCTGTCAGTCAGTCAATCACGCAATAGTTATATGTATAATAATGAAAAAAAAAATTTTTGCAATAATTTTTTTTTTGATAGAGAACGAACAAAATCGGTTCTTAGTGAGCGTCCATGATGGGAGTGGAGTATAGAAAATAAAAAAAAATTGAAAAAAAAAAAAAAATTTCGATAAATTTTTTTTATATAGAGATCGAACAGAATCCGTTCTTAGTGAGCGTCTACGATGCGAGAGAAGTAATCGTGACAAATTTCACGATCCTAGCTTCATTGGTTTAGGCTGTGCGTTGTCTGTCAGTCAGTCAGTCAGTCACGCGACTCTTTTATATATATAGATGAGAAAAAATTTTTTGATAAATTTTTATTTTCATTTTTTTTTTTGGTGGAGAACGAACAAAATCTGTTCTCGGTGAACATTTATCGAGGTAGAAGAGTATAGAAAAAAAAATTGAAAAAAAAAAATTTGAAAAAAATAAATTGGAAAAAAAAAAAAAAAATTTTGATAATTTTTTTTTTTGATAGAGAACGAACAAAATCCGTTCTTAGTGAGCGACTACGATGCGAGAGGAGTAACCGTGACAAATTTCACGATCCTAAATTCATTGGTTTAGGCTGTGCGTTGTCTGTCAGTCAGTCAGTCAGTCAGTCAGTCACGCGACTCTTTTATATATATAGATGAGAAAAAAATTTTTGATAAAGTTTTTTTTCATTATTTTTTTGGTGGAGAAGGAACAAAATCCGTTCTCGGTGAACGTTTATCGAGGTAGAAGAGTATAGAAAAAAAAATTTTTTTTTTTAAAAATTTCGATAATTTTTTTTTGGATAGAGAACGAACAAAATCCGTTCTTAGTGAGCGTCTACGATGCGAGAGGAGTAACCATGACAAATTTCACGATCCTAACTTCATTGGTTTAGGCTGTGCGTCGTCTGTCAGTCAGTCAGTCAGTCAGTCAGTCAGACAGTCAGTCAGTCAGTCAGTCAGTCAGTCACGCGACTCTTTTACATATATAGATGAGAAAAAAATTTTTGATAAATTTTTTTTTTCATTTTTTTTTTTTTGGTGGAGAACGAACAAAATCCGTTCTTAGTGAGCGTCTACGATGCGAGAGAAGTAACCATGACAAATTTCACGATCCTAACTTCATTGGTTTAGGCTGTGCGTCGTCTGTCAGTCAGTCAGTCAGTCAGTCAGTCAGTCAGACAGTCAGTCAGTCAGTCAGTCAGTCAGTCACGTGACTCTTCTATATATATAAAAGAGTCGCGTGACTGACTGACTGACTGACTGACTGACTGACTGACTGACTGACTGACAGACAACGCACAGCCTAAACCAATGAAGTTAGGATCGTGAAATTTGTCACGGTTACTCCTCTCGCATCCTAGACGCTCACTAAGAACGGATTTTGTTCGTTCTCTATCCAAAAAAAAATTATCGAAATTTTTTTTTTTTTTCAATTTTTTTTTTTCAAAAATTTTTTTTTCTATACTCTTCTACCTCAATAAACGTTCACCGAGAACGGATTTTGTTCGGTCTCCACCAAAAAAAAATGAAAAAAAAAATTTATCAAAATTTTTTTTTCTCATCTATATATATAAAAGAGTCGCGTGACTGACTGACTGACTGACTGACTGACTGACTGACAGACAACGCACAGCCTAAACCAATGAAGTTAGGATCGTGAAATTTGTCATGGTTACTCCTCTCGCATCGTAGACGCTCACTAAGAACGGATTTTGTTCGTTCTCTATCCAAAAAAAAATTATCGAATTTTTTTTTTTTTTTTCAATTTTTTTTTTCAATTTTTTTTTCTATACTCTTCTACCTCGATAAACGTTCACCGAGAACGGATTTTGTTCGTTCTCCACCAAAAAAAAAAAAATGAAAAAAAAAATTTATCAAAAATTTTTTTCTCATCTATATATATAAACTAGCCTTGGGTACGCCCGCTTCGCTGGGCACACAATGGTCTCCAATGTCACTGGGACCCCAATGAAAATGATTTTTTCATTGGGGTCTATATGATCAAATTTGGAAATTTGACTGACTGACTGACTGACTGATTGACAACGAACACCCTAAACCACTGAAGATAGGATCATGGTTCCAGCCAGTCCTTCCAGTCAGCCAGTCTTTTTTTTTGTGTGTCAGTCAGTGAGTCAGTCACGCAACAGTCGGAAAAAAAATTGCGAACATTTTTTTTTGGATAAAGAACGAACGAAATCCTTTCTTAGTGAGCGTCTACGATGGGAGAGAAGTATCTGTGACAAATTTCATAACCGTGACAAATTTCACGATCCTATCTTAAGTGGTTTAGAGTGTGCGTTGTCTGTCAATCAATCAGTAACTCACTCAGTCTGTCAGTCAGTCAATCACGCAATAGTTATATGTATAATAATGAAAAAAAAAATTTTTGCAATAATTTTTTTTTTGATAGAGAATGAACAAAATCGGTTCTTAGTGAGCGTCCATGATGGGAGAGGAGTATAGAAAATGAAAAAAAAATTGAAAAAAAAAAATTTCGATAATTTTTTTTTATATAGAGATCGAACAAAATCCGTTCTTAGTGAGCGTCTACGATGCGAGAGAAGTAATCGTGACAAATTTCACGATCCTAACTTCATTGGTTTAGGCTGTGCGTTGTCTGTCAGTCAGTCAGTCAGTCAGTCAGTCAGTCAGTCAGTCAGTCAGTCACGCGACTCTTTTATATATATAGATGAGAAAAAAAATTTTTGATAAATTTTTTTTTCATTTTTTTTTTGTGGACAACGAACAAAATCCGTTCTCGGTGAACGTTTATTGATGTAGAAGAGTATAGAAAAAAAAATTGCAAAAACAAAATAAATTGAAAAAAAAAAAATTGGGAAAAAAAATTTCGATAATTTTTTTTTCGATAGAGAACGAACGAAATCCGTTCTTAGTGAGCGTCTACGATGGGAGAGGAGTAACCATGACAAATTTCACGATCCTAACTTCATTGATTTAGGCTGTGCGTTGTCTGTCAGTCAGTCAGTCAGTCAGTCACGCGACTCTTTTATGTATATAGATGAGAAAAAAATTTTTGATAAAGTTTTTTTTCATTATTTTTTTGGTGGAGAAGGAACAAAATCCGTTCTCGGTGAACGTTTATCGAGGTAGAAGAGTATAGAAAAAAAAATTAAAAAAAAAAAAAATTTCGATAATTTTTTTTTGGATAGAGAACGAACAAAATCCGTTCTTAGTGAGCGTCTACGATGCGAGAGGAGTAACCATGACAAATTTCACGATCCTAACTTCATTGGTTTAGGCTGTGCGTCGTCTGTCAGTCAGTCAGTCAGTCAGTCAGTCAGACAGTCAGTCAGTCAGTCAGTCAGTCAGTCACGCGACTCTTTTATATATATAGATGAGAAAAAAATTTTTGATCAATTTTTTTTTTCATTTTTTTTTTTTTGGTGGAGAACGAACAAAATCCGTTCTCGGTGAACGTTTATCGAGGTAGAAGAGTATAGAAAGAAAAATTGAAAAAAAAAAAAAAAAATTCGATAATTCTTTTTTGGATAGAGAACGAACAAAATCCGTTCTTAGTGAGCGTCTACGATGCGAGAGGAGTAACCATGACAAATTTCACGATCCTAACTTCATTGGTTTAGGCTGTGCGTTGTCTGTCAGTCAGTCAGTCAGTCAGTCAGTCAGTCAGTCACGCGACTCTTTTATATATATAGATGAGAAAAAAAAATGTTGATAAATTTTTTTTTTCATTTTTTTTTGGTGGAGACCGAACAAAATCCGTTCTCGGTGAACGTTTATTGAGGTAGAAGAGTATAGAAAAAAAAATTTTTGAAAAAAAAAAATTGAAAAAAAAAAAATTTCGATAATTTTTTTTTGGATAGAGAACGAACAAAATCCGTTCTTAGTGAGCGTCTAGGATGCGAGAGGAGTAACCGTGACAAATTTCACGATCCTAACTTCATTGGTTTAGGCTGTGCGTTGTCTGTCAGTCAGTCAGTCAGTCAGTCACGCAACTCTTTTATATATATAGATGAGAAAAAAAATTTTGATAAATTTTTTTTTTTCATTTTTTCTTTGGTGGAAAACGAACAAAATCTGTTCTCGGTGAACGTTTATCGAGGTAGAAGAGTATAGAAAAAAAAATTGAAAAAAAAAATTGAAAAAAAAAATTGAAAAAAAAAAAAAAAAATTCGATAATTTTTTTTTGGATAGAAAACGAACAAAATCCGTTCTTAGTGAGCGTCTACGATGCGAGAGGAGTAACCATGACAAATTTCACGATCCTAACTTCATTGGTTTAGGCTGTGCGTTGTCTGTCAGTCAGTCAGTCAGTCAGTCAGTCAGTCAGTCACGCGACTCTTTTATATATATAGACTAGCCTCCGTACGCCCGCTTCGCTGGGCACACGATGGTCGTATAGATCCGAATGAAAATCATTTTTTCAGTGGCTTAGGCTGTGCGTTCTCTGTCAGTCAGTCAGTCATGCAACAGTTATATATGTAACCTCCGTACGCCCGCTTCGCTGGGCACACGATGGTCGTATAGACCCGAATGAAAATCATTTTTTCAGTGGCTTAGGCTGTGCGTTCTCTGTCAGTCAGTCAGTCAGTCATGCAACAGCTATATATGTAACCAAGGTACGCCCGCTTCGCCGGGCACACAATGGTATCGCACACAGATTGCCACATGACCTATGTGGTACTGTGTAAAGGTATGCGTTTTCATTTTTTCACATAGGTTTTCGCACGCGACTTCGCTTGCGTTTCACAATATAAAATTTAATCTATTATTATTTTGATTTAACTCTCTTCGAATCTGCCCTCAAAATGCAAAACTTAAAAATATCAAATCTGATATAGAGCGAAAAAAACTGTGGACAGTAATTTTTTTCTTTTTTTTATAGAAGGGAAATGCAAAGTTACGCACTACTGGCTCTAATTCTTTTATCAGGAACCCAGTCATCCCACTCATCCTGACTCCCATCTTCATTCGCTTGAGCTATCATCGGTATTGATAAAACGACAACATTTAAACAATTTTGTCAAGTTTTGTCGAGCCAAACATCGAATCAAAACAACACTGCAGTTCCCAACGTTGGGGTCAATGAAAAATAACCTTACCCTTAATTTTTTGTTAAATTCAAAAAATAATAACCCAATTTTCGTATCAATTTTGTGTTTGAATCCTGAAAAACGATCGTTTTATCGTCTTGATTGAATATTGAATTAAATTAATGACTTTTGCTCGAAAAAAAACCCGAATTTCGTTGCAGTCCAACGAAGCATATTTCACCATCGTCAAATCAAAATGACACTGAAATTCGTAACGTTGAGGTCCAACGCAAAATCCTTTTTCCCTTAATTTTTTGTTCAACGTGAATAGAAACGCCAATTTTCGTATCAATTTTGTGTTTGAATCCTGAAGAACGATAATTTTATCGTCTCGATTGAATATCGAATAAAATTCTTGAGATTTGCTCAAGAAAAAAACGAATTTCGTTGCATTCCAACGAAGCATATTTCAACATCATCAAATCTGCCCATGTGAAGTCCTATGTGAAGAAATGAAAACGCATCCCCTTACACAGTACAGTACCTACCACATAGGTCATGTGAAAATCTGTGTTGGATACTATTGTGTGCCCGGCGAAGCGGGCATACCTTGTACATATATAGAATTACCATGGCAGTGGTTGCTAAGGAAACGATTACCATGGCAACCGTTGCCATGGTAACCGTTGCCATGATAACCGTTGCCATGGTAACCGTTGCCATGGTAACCGTTGCCATGGTAACCGTTGCCATGGAAACCGTTGCCATGGTAACCGTTGCCATGGTAAACGCTCAATTTCTCTAACGAATTTTTTTTTTAATTTGAAAAAAAAATTTTTTTTTTAGAATTTTGTTTCGTCCTCTATTTAAAAAAAAAATTATCTAAAAAATCTAGATAATTATCTAAAAATGTATCTAAAAATTATCTAAAAAATCTAGATAATTATCTAAAAATTATCTAAAAAATCTAGATAATTATCTAAAAATGTATCTAAAAATTATCTAAAAAATCTAGATAATTATCTAAAAATTATGTGAAAAATCTAGATAGTTATCTAAAAATTATCTAAAAAATCTAGATAATTATCTAAAAATGTATCTGAAAATTGTCTAAAGAAAAATTCACGATAATTTTTTTTTGGATAGAGAACGAACAAAATCCGTCCTTAGTGAGCGTCTACGATGGGAGAGGAGTAACCGTGACAAATTTCACGATCCTAACTTCATTGGTTTAGGCTGTGCGTTGTCTGTCAGTCAGTCAGTCAGTCAGTCAGTCAGTCAGTCAGTCAGTCAGTCAGTCACGCGACTCTTTTATATATATAGATGAGAAAAAAAATTTTTGATAAATTTTTTTTTCATTTTTTTTTTGTGGACAACGAACAAAATCCGTTCTCGGTGAACGTTTATTGATGTAGAAGAGTATAGAAAAAAAAAATTGCAAAAACAAAATAAATTGAAAAAAAAAAAATTGGGAAAAAAAATTTCGATAATTTTTTTTTCGATAGAGAACGAACGAAATCCGTTCTTAGTGAGCGTCTACGATGGGAGAGGAGTAACCATGACAAATTTCACGATCCTAACTTCATTGATTTAGGCTGTGCGTTGTCTGTCAGTCAGTCAGTCAGTCAGTCACGCGACTCTTTTATGTATATAGATGAGAAAAAAATTTTTTGATAAATTTTTTTTTTCATTTTTTTTTGGTGGAGAACGAACAAAATCCGTTCTCGGTGAACGTTTAATGAGGTAGAAGAGTACAGAAAAAAAAATTGAAAAAAAAAAAAATTGAAAAAAAAAAAAAATTTCGATAATTTTTTTTTGGATAGAGAACGAACAAAATCCGTTCTTAGTGAGCGTCTACGATGCGAGAGGAGTAACCCTGACAAATTTCACGATCCTAACTTCATTGGTTTAGGCTGTGCGTCGTCTGTCAGTCAGTCAGTCAGTCAGTCAGCCAGTCAGTCAATCACGCAATAGTTATATGTAAAACTAGCCTTGGGTACGCCCGCTTCGCTGGGCACACAATGGTCTCCAATGTCACTGGGACCCCAATGAAAATGATTTTTTCATTGGGGTCTATATGATCAAATTTGGAAATTTGACTGACTGACTGACTGACTGATTGACAACGAACACCCTAAACCACTGAAGATAGGATCATGGTTCCAGCCAGTCCTTCCAGTCAGCCAGTCTTTTTTTTTGTGTGTCAGTCAGTGAGTCAGTCACGCAACAGTCGGAAAAAAAATTGCGAACATTTTTTTTTGGATAAAGAACGAACGAAATCCTTTCTTAGTGAGCGTCTACGATGGGAGAGAAGTATCTGTGACAAATTTCATAACCGTGACAAATTTCACGATCCTATCTTAAGTGGTTTAGAGTGTGCGTTGTCTGTCAATCAATCAGTAACTCACTCAGTCTGTCAGTCAGTCAATCACGCAATAGTTATATGTATAATAATGAAAAAAAAATTTTTGCAATAATTTTTTTTTTGATAGAGAACGAACAAAATCGGTTCTTAGTGAGCGTCCATGATGGGAGAGGAGTATAGAAAATAAAAAAAAATAGAAAAAAAAAAAAAATTTCGATAAATTTTTTTTATATAGAGATCGAACAGAATCCGTTCTTAGTGAGCGTCTACGATGCGAGAGAAGTAATCGTGACAAATTTCACGATCCTAGCTTCATTGGTTTAGGCTGTGCGTTGTCTGTCAGTCAGTCAGTCAGTCACGCGACTCTTTTATATTGTAACGGCACGGACTCGACAGCTGACGACCCGCCCGGCGCGGCGTCCGTCGCTCAACTACGGTAGCGCCAAGCGGTCGCTAGCCGAACTATCTCGCGGCTCGCAAAGACGCGAACGAACAAAGTGGGGGAAAGTGATAAATTCGTGACAAAGGAGTGGGGATTACGAGTGCCTCATTCGATAGCGAGTCGAAGAGTGGGGACAAGAAGGACTGTGCGAACGTTATGCGCAAGCGCGATGAATGCGAACGAATGCGAGCAAAGGATGAGTGAGTGGGAGAAATTAATCTCCAATAACGTTTTGGCAAGCGCCCTACCACAAAGAACTCGAGCGAATAAGAATACGAGTTATTTTTAGAAATCGACGAAAGCGGAGAACAAAGGATTCTGACAGTATAAAAGCCGGTGCAGAACAGCACTCGGCACTCATTCTTCTCGAAGAACTCGAGGCAAAACTCTAGACAGTCAGCACAGACTTCTTCGCCTCTACGAAACCAAAACATAACCTCTCTACATTTTCCTACGTACATTCGACGACGGAGTGGTTCGGTTACGTTCAACTCCCGCAGCCGGTGTACTTTTCCTAATATAATCCTTTGTGTGCATTCGACGACGGGGTAGTTCGGTTACGTTCGACTCCCGCAGCCGGTGCATTTCCTTTAAAACCTCACATTTTCCGACGTGCATTCGACGACGGAGTAGTTCGGTTACGTTCGACTCCCGCAGCCGGTGCATTTCCTTTAAAACCTCACATTTTCCGACGTGCATTCGACGACGGAGTAGTTCGGTTACGTTCGACTCCCGCAGCCGGTGCATTTCACTCCTTCCCTTCTTAAAAATTCATTTTTCGTAGAGATGAAGAAGATCAACGCGATAAATTATTAGAAAAACAAAAATTATTCGTCAGAATCCTAATTAAGAACTTGTCCAAAACGATTAAAGTGAACAATTGGGCAAAACTTGTCCGAAATTCGATGAGATTCAAATAATAAAACGAAATAAGCGTGCGTCATCTGCGAAAAACTTGTCCAATACAATAAATTGAATTGTAAAACCGAAATAAGCGTGCATTATCAAATAAAAATTGTCCAAATTGATTACAAAGCAGAATTAGTGCGTTTTATTAATTAGTTACAGTGTTAAACGAACACACGTGCGTGCGAATCAAAAAATTAAAAGCGTAGAAACAAATTAAAAATCAACATAGCGTCAAACACGCGTCTTTCACATTGTTCAAGTTAGCTACGTTACACAAGCGTAATTAATCATCAGAAAATTAGTCTAGATTGAAAACATGATTCAAGATTGTATAGAATCAACGAGTTTTACTCGAATTTCAAAGAAAATAAGAAAGAAAAACGTAAATTACCCTAAATTACCATAAATTACCACGTAGGCGGTAAAATGACCGCATAAATTTCCATCGAGATTTTTATGCCAAAAATTTCGTTTATTTTTCGCTGTTCGATTGCAATAAAGGAAACTCATGCCAAATCAAAAGAACGCATAGTAAATTGTAAAATAACGTGTGAATTTTGAATAAATTGCGTTTATTTGTTAAAATTTAAATAAAACTCTCGTTTTTTCTTCACACCTGCTCCTTTCTATCAAAGCTCGAACCTTCGCGTAACGCGAAGCGTCTTTCAGTCGATCTCATACCGTTACAATATATATAGATGAGAAAAAATTTTTTGATAAATTTTTATTTTCATTTTTTTTTTTGGTGGAGAACGAACAAAATCTGTTCTCGGTGAACATTTATCGAGGTAGAAGAGTATAGAAAAAAAATTGAAAAAAAAAAATTTGAAAAAAATAAACTGAAAAAAAAAAAAAAAAAAAAAAATTTGATAATTTTTTTTTTTGATAGAGAACGAACAAAATCCGTTCTTAGTGAGCGACTACGATGCGAGAGGAGTAACCGTGACAAATTTCACGATCCTAAATTCATTGGTTTAGGCTGTGCGTTGTCTGTCAGTCAGTCAGTCAGTCAGTCAGTCACGCGACTCTTTTATATATATAGATGAGAAAAAAATTTTTGATAAAGTTTTTTTTCATTATTTTTTTGGTGGAGAAGGAACAAAATCCGTTCTCGGTGAACGTTTATCGAGGTAGAAGAGTATAGAAAAAAAAATTAAAAAAAAAAAAAATTTCGATAATTTTTTTTTGGATAGAGAACGAACAAAATCCGTTCTTAGTGAGCGTCTACGATGCGAGAGGAGTAACCATGACAAATTTCACGATCCTAACTTCATTGGTTTAGGCTGTGCGTCGTCTGTCAGTCAGTCAGTCAGTCAGTCAGTCAGACAGTCAGTCAGTCAGTCAGTCAGTCAGTCACGCGACTCTTTTATATATATAGATGAGAAAAAAAATTTTGATAAATTTTTTTTTTCATTTTTTTTTTTTTGGTGGAGAACGAACAAAATCCGTTCTTAGTGAGCGTCTACGATGCGAGAGAAGTAACCATGACAAATTTCACGATCCTAACTTCATTGGTTTAGGCTGTGCGTCGTCTGTCAGTCAGTCAGTCAGTCAGTCAGTCAGACAGTCAGTCAGTCAGTCAGTCAGTCAGTCACGTGACTCTTCTATCAAGAGACGCGGTAGCGGCTCGACGCCAAGTATTAAAAGAAAAGCTACCGCACTCTTATATACGCGAATATACCGGAAGTGATGACGTCACAGCGCCTTTAAATCGATCTCACAGATAAACGGCTGGACCAAACAATGTCAATTTTTCTATTGAATTTTTTCCGATTTTTCTCTTCCGATTGGTCTTTGTTGCAACAAAATTGACTCGGTCCATTCTGAGAACGATGATGTTGGTGAAAAATTTTTGAGAATTTGTCTCAAAAGGGGACATTTGTCCCGCTGTGACGTCATCGCGTTTCGTCGTTCGTTTTTCAATTTCAATTATTTAAATTGGAATTTAACAAATAATAAGATATCTTAGTAATATAAAAAAAAATAAATAACGTAATGATTTTTTTCTTACAGTCTATATATATGTATATATATACATATTATATACATATTATGTATATATATATTATCCTTTTTTCATCATTTTTCACTTTTCACCTAATATATTTCATATATTTCACCTTTTCTATATACATAAAAGAGTCGCGTGACTGACTGACTGACTGACTGACAGACAACGCACAGCCTAAATCAATGAAGTTAGGATCGTGAAATTTGTCATGGTTACTCCTCTCCCATCGTAGACGCTCACTAAGAACGGATTTCGTTCGTTCTCTATCGAAAAAAAAATTATCGAAATTTTTTTTCCCAATTTTTTTTTTTTCAATTTATTTTGTTTTTGCAATTTTTTTTTCTATACTCTTCTACATCAATAAACGTTCACCGAGAACGGATTTTGTTCGTTGTCCACAAAAAAAAAATGAAAAAAAAATTTATCAAAAATTTTTTTTCTCATCTATATATATAAAAGAGTCGCGTGACTGACTGACTGACTGACTGACTGACTGACTGACTGACTGACTGACTGACAGACAACGCACAGCCTAAACCAATGAAGTTAGGATCGTGAAATTTGTCACGGTTACTCCTCTCCCATCGTAGACGCTCACTAAGGACGGATTTTGTTCGTTCTCTATCCAAAAAAAAATTATCGTGAATTTTTCTTTAGACAATTTTCAGATACATTTTTAGATAATTATCTAGATTTTTTAGATAATTTTTAGATAACTATCTAGATTTTTCACATAATTTTTAGATAATTATCTAGATTTTTTAGATAATTTTTAGATACATTTTTAGATAATTATCTAGATTTTTTAGATAATTTTTAGATAATTATCTAGATTTTTTAGATAATTTTTAGATACATTTTTAGATAATTATCTAGATTTTTTAGATAATTTTTTTTTTAAATAGAGGACGAACAAAATTCTAAAAAAAAAATTTTTTTTTCAAATTAAAAAAAAAATTCGTTAGAGAAATTGAGCGTTTACCATGGCAACGGTTACCATGGCAACGGTTTCCATGGCAACGGTTACCATGGCAACGGTTACCATGGCAACGGTTACCATGGCAACGGTTATCATGGCAACGGTTACCATGGCAACGGTTGCCATGGTAATCGTTTCCTTAGCAACCACTGCCATGGTAATTCTATATATATACAAGGTATGCCCGCTTCGCCGGGCACACAATAGTATCCAACACAGATTTTCACATGACCTATGTGGTAGGTACTGTACTGTGTAAGGGGATGCGTTTTCATTTCTTCACATAGGACTTCACATGGGCAGATTTGATGATGTTGAAATATGCTTCGTTGGAATGCAACGAAATTCGTTTTTTTCTTGAGCAAATCTCAAGAATTTTATTCGATATTCAATCGAGACGATAAAATTATCGTTCTTCAGGATTCAAACACAAAATTGATACGAAAATTGGCGTTTCTATTCACGTTGAACAAAAAATTAAGGGAAAAAGGATTTTGCGTTGGACCTCAACGTTACGAATTTCAGTGTCATTTTGATTTGACGATGGTGAAATATGCTTCGTTGGACTGCAACGAAATTCGGGTTTTTTTTCGAGCAAAAGTCATTAATTTAATTCAATATTCAATCAAGACGATAAAACGATCGTTTTTCAGGATTCAAACACAAAATTGATACGAAAATTGGGTTATTATTTTTTGAATTTAACAAAAAATTAAGGGTAAGGTTATTTTTCATTGACCCCAACGTTGGGAACTGCAGTGTTGTTTTGATTCGATGTTTGGCTCGACAAAACTTGACAAAATTGTTTAAATGTTGTCGTTTTATCAATACCGATGATAGCTCAAGCGAATGAAGATGGGAGTCAGGATGAGTGGGATGACTGGGTTCCTGATAAAAGAATTAGAGCCAGTAGTGCGTAACTTTGCATTTCCCTTCTATAAAAAAAAAGAAAAAAATTACTGTCCACAGTTTTTTTCGCTCTATATCAGATTTGATATTTTTAAGTTTTGCATTTTGAGGGCAGATTCGAAGAGAGTTAAATCAAAATAATAATAGATTAAATTTTATATTGTGAAACGCAAGCGAAGTCGCGTGCGAAAACCTATGTGAAAAAATGAAAACGCATACCTTCACACAGTACCACATAGGTCATGTGGCAATCTGTGTGCGATACCATTGTGTGCCCGGCGAAGCGGGCGTACCTTGGTTACATATATAGCTGTTGCATGACTGACTGACTGACTGACAGAGAACGCACAGCCTAAGCCACTGAAAAAATGATTTTCATTCGGGTCTATACGACCATCGTGTGCCCAGCGAAGCGGGCGTACGGAGGTTACATATATAACTGTTGCATGACTGACTGACTGACAGAGAACGCACAGCCTAAGCCACTGAAAAAATGATTTTCATTCGGATCTATACGACCATCGTGTGCCCAGCGAAGCGGGCGTACGGAGGCTAGTTATCTCATATATTCCACTTTCACACATACCCGTATACCTTCTCATATACCCTATCATGTACATATCATATATATTTATCTTTTTCGTATTATTTTTCATTTTCTACCTTATATATACTTTATATACTTAATACATTTAACCTATTTACTTCATATATTCCACTCTCACACGGACGTCTACTTTTTAAATTACCCTATTATGCAACCTATTTACTCCCTATATATATACATATTATAGATATATATTCGTTTAAAAAAAAAATTCATTCACTTTTCACCTTATGTACTTCATACATTTAACCTATTTACCTCATGTATTCCACTTTCACACGTACACATACCTTCTCATATACCCTATTACGTATATATAATATATATTCATCTTTTTCTATTATTTTTCATTTTCTACCTTATATACTTTATATACTTGATACATTTATAACCTATTTACCTCATATATTCCACTCTCACACATATACGTTTACTTTTTTAATTACCCTATTATGTAACCTCTTCACTCCTTATATATTTATATTCTACATATTTATTAACACATACATCTTACCTAACCATAAGTGATATATGTCATATATGTATGTAATGGTGTCGTATGGAATCGTTTGGTAGTCGTATGTAATAGTATGGAATCGTTTGGTAGTCGTATGAAATTGCATGGAATCGTTCGATAGTCGTATCGAATCGAATGGAATCGTTTGTTATCGTTTGGTAGCCGCTTGTATATGTGATATTAGCTTTCCTTACACGCAGTACGACTTGTATCCTATCCTATTCATGTATCCTATGCATATTTTTTCTTTTTTTCATGGCTAAGCGGTCACCCAACCAAGTACTGACCGCAGTCGACGCTGCTCAACTTGTGTGATCGCCGAAACCACGCACCGACCGCGAACCTATCGCTGTCGGTATCATTCATTTACAAATAAAAATCGAATTCTCAGTAAATTTTCATTACAAATTTAATTATGTCAAAATGAAAAATTCGATTTTTATTCGAAAATAGATGATCAAAATAATTTGATTCAGGAATTGGAATTTCATAGGAAAATAACAAATTTTTTAATGTTGGAGAGGCAGTGGCTCAGTGGTAATGGGCCCGTTTCCCACCCAGCGAGCCCGGGTTCGATTCCCGCCGCCGACACCAATCGATTTATCTAAGTGTCTCAAGCTGTACTCTCTGTGGTGCCGAACCCACGTAAAAAATGTAGGTCCACAGTGCGCAGTGGAGAAAAACAAAAACAGTGGGAATAACAGACACAAATAGTGGAAATAAAGAAAAAAAAGAGGAAATACGAAAAAGCATACCATGTAAAAACCGGACAAAGGTATGCATGTAAAACTCCACTACTACTACTACTACTACTACTACTACTACTACTACTACTACTACTACTACTACTACTACTATAGTCCAGGCAACGGGTATGAAAAAGGGCCTTTTCGTGACACCGAGCCAGGACGATTCTAACCGACAGATTCGTGTAGGGCTGATGTCCCTGATGAAGGCTTGATACTTTCCAACCACAGATTTTGGGGGGCTTTTTTTTGCCAGGCCGTCAAAGTTGGCAAAACCATGTTTTTGAGAAATAGCGTCTAAACTATCCACCGCGGAGAAAAAAAGTTCAATAACTATTTGTAGATATTGGAAAAACGAACAATTCTGCGGGTCGCAAATCAAAATCGGTTCATTAGTTCGCCCGCAAAAAATTAAAAACCAGCTAAAATGGCCATTTCTATTATAGCAAATTATTAGTTTGAAAATGCATGTGCAACCTTTAAAATTTCAGAATATATGCCCCTCGGTACACTTAAGAAGTGTGCAAAATTTGAGCTCGATCGGATGGATAGTTTTTGAGAAAAGTCATTTGTTATTAAAAAACCGACTGTTTTTTCAAGGAATTTCTACACCGGGAGGGTGTCGCAGTGCTATAAAACCGGGACGAAATGATCCCGAAAGAATCGAACTATCATGTACGCTTTGGGGCAAATCGATTTTTTATAATTAAAGGGGTGAAAAACGGCTCCAAAAATGGGGTACGATTTTTACTCATAAACAAATGGAATTCCATCGCGAATTTTCGAGTCACAGAGTCGGAACTAACATCATTCGAAAGCGGTTATTTTTCTACGAATTTAGAAAAAACAAAAATTGCAAAAAGTTAATTAGGGGGAGATAAGAAAATTTGTTTTTTAATAATTATTGCAGCTGTTTATTTCAATATAGAGAGCTGAAAATTGGTGAGCGTACAGAGTAAGGCTTACGCTAACTGAAGAAAAATCACCGGAAAGATCCCATATAAGTTTATTGTTTATTTCATCGGTTTTGTGAGAGGCTAGATGTGACGTCGCGTTTGGCGGCAGAGAGGGGGTAGCGTCTCCGACTCGCGCGCGCTCGCGTGAAAAGTGAATCCGCGCGTTCAAACTCTACCAACATGCAATATCTCCGGAACTAATTAACTTATTGAGTTGTTTTTTTTTTTAATTTGGGCCAACTTTTTCCGCTGAGCATGATTTTTTTATTGAAAATTCCGGAAAATCAAAAATTGGCCTCCAAATTTAGTCATGATTTTTTATTAATTTTTTTTACACTTTTTTTTACTCAACTTTTGGGTGGAATCGGATTTGAATATCATTGTTGTGATGTTCTCCAACTATTGTATGGGGGAAAAAAAAATTCAATGAAAAATATTTTGTTACCGCAGAGTGTGTCATTCCCTTTTCAGAAAAATTAACGAATTCAGGCCATTATGACTACGAAAGACACTACATGTTCTCGTAGTCGTAATGGCCTCAATTAGTTCATTTTTCAGATAACGAAATTACACGTGTTCCGCTACCAAAATATTTCTGATTCGATTTTTTTTCCTTCGTACAATAGTTGGAGAATATCACAACGACGACATTCGAGTCCGATGTCACCCAAAAGTTGAGTAAGAAAAAGTGGAAAAAAAAATTAATAAAAAATCATCCCTAAATTTGGAGGCCAATTTTTGATTTTTCGGAATTTTCAATAACAAAATCATGCTCAGCGGAAAAAGTTGGCCCAAATTAAAAAAAAAAACAACTCAATAAGTTGATTAGTTCCGGAGATATTGCATGTTGGTAGAGTTTGAACGCGCCGATTCACTTTTCACGCGAGCGCGCGCGAGGCGGAGACGCTACCCCCTCTCTGCCGCCAAACGCGACGTCACATCTAGCCTCTCACAAAACCGATGAAATAAACAATAAATTTATATGGGATCTTTCCGGTGATTTTTCTTCAGTTAGCGTAAGCCTTACTCTGTACGCTCACCAATTTTCAGCTCTCTATATTGAAATAAACAGCTGCAATAATTATTAAAAAACAAATTTTCTTACCTCCCCCTAATTAACTTTTTGCAATTTTTGTTTTTTCTAAATTCGTAGAAAAATAACCGCTTTCGAATGATGTTAGTTCCGACTCTGTGACTCGAAAATTCGCGATGGAATTCCATTTGTTTATGAGTAAAAATCGTACCCCATTTTTGGAGCCGTTTTTCACCCCTTTAATTATAAAAAATCGATTTGCCCCAAAGCGTACATGATAGTTCGATTCTTTCGGAATCATTTCGTCCCGGTTTTATAGCACTGCGACACCCTCCCGGTGTAGAAATTCCTTGAAAAAACAGTCGGTTTTTTAATAACAAATGACTTTTCTCAAAAACTATCCATCCGATCGAGCTCAAATTTTGCACACTTCTTAAGTGTACCGAGGGGCATATATTCTGAAATTTTAAAGGTTGCACATGCATTTTCAAACTAATAATTTGCTATAATAGAAATGGCCATTTTAGCTGGTTTTTAATTTTTTGCGGGCGAACTAATGAACCGATTTTGATTTGCGACCCGCAGAATTGTTCGTTTTTCCAATATCTACAAATAGTTATCGAACTTTTTTTCTCCGCGGTGGATAGTTTAGACGCTATTTCTCAAAAACATGGTTTTGCCAACTTTGACGGCCTGGCAAAAAAAAGCCCCCCAAAATCTGTGGTTGGAACGTATTAGGCCTTCATCAGGGACATCAGCCCTACACGAATCTGTCGGTTAGAATCGTCCTGGCTCGGTGTCACGTAAAAATACCCGTTGCTTGGACTACTACTACATTTTTCTAAATTAAAATACTACGATTATGAAAAAGTCTCATAAATCAATGCAAATCAAATGGAAAATAATACATTTTTTGAAAACAATCAACAATTTAATCAATCGATTGAAAGTTATTAAAAAACTGTTCATTTTTATGAAGAATTACTTTTAATTATTCTTTTAATTAAAAAAATGTCTTTTTGTAATGGAATTTTCATTCATCAATCAATTTATGTCAGAATTAATTAATTTCAAATTAAAATCAAAATCTCAATAAATTTTTATTGCAAATTTAATATTTCAAAATAAAAAAATCGATTTTCATTCGAAAATGGATGATTGGAATAATTTGATTAATTTATGATCTTTTCATTAGAAATTACAAAATTATGAAAATAACAGAATCATTATAAGTAATTCTCCATAAAAATGAATAGTTTCTCAATAAATTTAAATCGATTGAATAAATTATTCATTGATTTGAAAAAATCTCTAATTTTCCATTCAATTTCCATTCATTTATAAAACTATTTAACAATTATTCATTTGTAGATGAAAATTGTATTTCCAACAAATTTTCATTCATAAATTCAATTATTTTGAAATGAAAAATTTGATTTCCATTTGAAAATAAATAATTATGAAAAAGTCCGATATATCAATGCAAATTAAATGGAAAATAATACATTTTTTGAAAACAATGAACAATTTAATCAATCGATTGAAATTTATTAAAAAACTGTTTATTTTTATGAAGAATTACTTTTAATTATTCTTTTAATTTAAAAAATGTCTTTTTTAAATGCATTTTTCATTTATTAATCAAATTTTGTTAGAATTAATTAATTTCCAATTCAAATAAAATTCTCAATAAATTTTAATTGCAAATTTAATATTTCAAAATAAAAAAATCGATTTTCATTCGAAAATGGATGATTGGAATAATTTGATTAATTAATGATCTTTTCATTGAAAATTACACATTTAAAAAAAAAAAGAATCATTATAAGTAATTCTCCATAAAAATGAATAGTTTCTCGATAAATTGAAATCGATTGAATAAATTATTCATTGATTTGGAAGAATCTCTAATTTTTCATTCAATTTCCATTCATTTATAAAATTATTTTACACCTCTTCATTTTTAGATGAAAATTGTATTTCCAACATATTTTCATTCATAAATTCAATTATTTTAAAATAAAAAATTTGATTTCCGTTTGAAAATAAATAGTTATGAAAAAGTCTGATATATCAATGCAAATTAAATGGAGAATAATACATTTTTTAAAAACAATCAACAATTTAATCAATCGATTTAAATTTATTAAAAAACTGTTTATTTTTATGAAGAATTACTTTTAATTATTCTTTAAATTCAAAAAATGTCTTTTTTTAATGCATTTTTCATTTATCAATCAAATTTTGTCAGAATTAATTAGTTTCCAATTCAAATAAAATTCTCAATAAATTTTAATTGCAAATTTAATTATTTCAAAAGAAAAAAATCGATTTTCATTCGAAAATGGATGATTGGAATAATTTGATTAATTAATGAACATTTCATTAAAAATTATACATTTTTAGCAATAAAAGAATAATCATATATTTTCTTCTTTAATGATAAATTTTTTCGTAAATAGATACCGTTGAAAAACTTTCAAAAAGTAAAAAGAACGCGATGTATCAAAAGATCGCATCTCAAGTTACAGTTTTCCTAAAAAAATGACTAAAGCAAATTTCAAAAAGAAGTGAAATCCGTGGAAAAAACTTTCAAAAAGTAAAAAGAACGCCAAGTATTAAAAGATCGCATCTTGAGTTACAATTTTTTCCTTCCAGGTATCACTTTTCAAAAATAAATCAATCGCACTTACGAAAAAAAGAAATTGAATCGGAAAAAATTTCAAAGGGACAAAGGGCCACTGCAATAATTATCCAGAGAAATTCTTACGCGTAAAGTTCAAAAATTGAACGAGCAAAAACAATTGAAATTATTGGTTTCGGTAGCAGCCAAGAATCGGACGTACCGACCATTATCGGTACTGTAACAACATGTTGTCAAAGGGCACTGCAAAACCAATGCGAAAACTTGGCGTGCATGGTTAAGTGAAAAAGTTCGGCGAAGGGCTGTGTCATTGTACTTTTCAGAAACTCGCTCCATGCACGCCCAAAGTAGCAGTATGACGTCATGGATTGGGAAATGAACCAATGCGAGCCCTTTTGCAGATTTTCATATTCGAGACCTCCATTCTATCCTTTCCAGCCACCTATTTATGGCTTATCCGGAATTTTCGGATGTTTATTCTGGTCTTCTTCCCCGATTCGATAAACCGTGTACATCCATATGATATTTCCATATTAAATGAGAATTTCTTTTGTTTGCGCAATTCATGATAGTCTTTTCAATTGAGGAAGAGCCAGGCAAAGCGGAACAGACGGGCGAAACGGGTTACCTCACCAAAAAAAAATTATGATTTTTACGAAAAGTATCATGTTTACGAAATTTGAATTGAAAAGGTTTAGATTTTAGAGATAAATGAAAATGTAAAATAGTATATTACACACCTAGGGCAGGAAAATGAGAAAAGTCTCAGATCACACGTAATGACTGTCGACCGAGGCGAAGCCGAGGCTGACCAACATGTGGTCTGAGGCTTTACTTTTTCCTGGCCGAGGTGTGTATAAGATTTTTCTGTCCGACGCAGCAGGAATTTCGGGCCGGAGCGCAGAAATTTTTATTTTTTTAGGCCATTGTTGTGCTGTCGCCCCACCTCTCCAAGAGCCAGGCAAGGCGGAACAGACGGGCAAAACGGGTCACCCCACCAAAAAAAAATTATGATTGTTACGGAAATCATCATTTTTACGGGATTTCAATTGAAAAGGTTTAGATTATAGAGATTAATGAAAATATAAAAATTTCATTTTTTAGGCGATTATTGTGCTGTACCCGCCTCTCCGCGAAAACAGATTCTTTATCTTCCCGGGCTTTTTCACTTAACCATGCACGCCAAGTTTTCGCATTGGTTTTGCAGTGCCCTTTGACAACATGTTGTTACAGTACCGATAATGGTCGGTACGTCCGATTCTTGGCTGCTACCGAAACCAATAATTTCAATTGTTTTTGCTCGTTCAATTTTTGAACTTTACGCGTAAGAATTTCTCTGGATAATTATTGCAGTGGCCCTTTGTCCCTTTGAAATTTTTTCCGATTCAATTTCTTTTTTTCGTAAGTGCGATTGATTTATTTTTGAAAAGTGATACCTGGAAGGAAAAAATTGTAACTCAAGATGCGATCTTTTAATACTTGGCGTTCTTTTTACTTTTTGAAAGTTTTTTCCACGGATATATATAAAAGAGTCGCGTGACTGACTGACTGACTGACTGACTGACTGACTGACTGACTGACTGACTGACTGACAGACAACGCACAGCCTAAACCAATGAAGTTAGGATCGTGAAATTTGTCACGGTTACTCCTCTCGCATCCTAGACGCTCACTAAGAACGGATTTTGTTCGTTCTCTATCCAAAAAAAAATTATCGAAATTTTTTTTTTTTTCAATTTTTTTTTTTCAAAAATTTTTTTTTCTATACTCTTCTACCTCAATAAACGTTCACCGAGAACGGATTTTGTTCGGTCTCCACCAAAAAAAAATGAAAAAAAAAATTTATCAAAATTTTTTTTTCTCATCTATATATATGAAAGAGTCGCGTGACTGACTGACTGACTGACTGACTGACTGACTGACAGACAACGCACAGCCTAAACCAATGAAGTTAGGATCGTGAAATTTGTCATGGTTACTCCTCTCGCATCGTAGACGCTCACTAAGAACGGATTTTGTTCGTTCTCTATCCAAAAAAAAATTATCGAATTTTTTTTTTTTTTTTTAAATTTTTTTTTCTATACTCTTCTACCTCGATAAACGTTCACCGAGAACGGATTTTGTTCGTTCTCCACCAAAAAAAAAAAAAATGAAAAAAAAAATTTATCAAAATTTTTTTTCTCATCTATATATATAAACTAGCCTTGGGTACGCCCGCTTCGCTGGGCACACAATGGTCTCCAATGTCACTGGGACCCCAATGAAAATGATTTTTTCATTGGGGTCTATATGATCAAATTTGGAAATTTGACTGACTGACTGACTGACTGATTGACAACGAACACCCTAAACCACTGAAGATAGGATCATGGTTCCAGCCAGTCCTTCCAGTCAGCCAGTCTTTTTTTTTGTGTGTCAGTCAGTGAGTCAGTCACGCAACAGTCGGAAAAAAAATTGCGAACATTTTTTTTTGGATAAAGAACGAACGAAATCCTTTCTTAGTGAGCGTCTACGATGGGAGAGAAGTATCTGTGACAAATTTCATAACCGTGACAAATTTCACGATCCTATCTTAAGTGGTTTAGAGTGTGCGTTGTCTGTCAATCAATCAGTAACTCACTCAGTCTGTCAGTCAGTCAATCACGCAATAGTTATATGTATAATAATGAAAAAAAAAATTTTTGCAATAATTTTTTTTTTGATAGAGAACGAACAAAATCGGTTCTTAGTGAGCGTCCATGATGGGAGTGGAGTATAGAAAATGAAAAAAAAATTGAAAAAAAAAAAAAATTTCGATAAATTTTTTTTATATAGAGATCGAACAGAATCCGTTCTTAGTGAGCGTCTACGATGCGAGAGAAGTAATCGTGACAAATTTCACGATCCTAGCTTCATTGGTTTAGGCTGTGCGTTGTCTGTCAGTCAGTCAGTCAGTCACGCGACTCTTTTATATATATAGATGAGAAAAAATTTTTTGATAAATTTTTATTTTCATTTTTTTTTTTGGTGGAGAACGAACAAAATCTGTTCTCGGTGAACATTTATCGAGGTAGAAGAGTATAGAAAAAAAAATTGAAAAAAAAAAATTTGAAAAAAATAAATTGGAAAAAAAAAAAAAAAAAATTTTGATAATTTTTTTTTTTGATAGAGAACGAACAAAATCCGTTCTTAGTGAGCGACTACGATGCGAGAGGAGTAACCGTGACAAATTTCACGATCCTAAATTCATTGGTTTAGGCTGTGCGTTGTCTGTCAGTCAGTCAGTCAGTCAGTCAGTCACGCGACTCTTTTATATATATAGATGAGAAAAAAATTTTTGATAAAGTTTTTTTTCATTATTTTTTTGGTGGAGAAGGAACAAAATCCGTTCTCGGTGAACGTTTATCGAGGTAGAAGAGTATAGAAAAAAAAATTTTTTTTAAAAAAAATTTCGATAATTTTTTTTTGGATAGAGAACGAACAAAATCCGTTCTTAGTGAGCGTCTACGATGCGAGAGGAGTAACCATGACAAATTTCACGATCCTAACTTCATTGGTTTAGGCTGTGCGTCGTCTGTCAGTCAGTCAGTCAGTCAGTCAGTCAGACAGTCAGTCAGTCAGTCAGTCAGTCAGTCACGCGACTCTTTTATATATATAGATGAGAAAAAAATTTTTGATAAATTTTTTTTTTCATTTTTTTTTTTTTGGTGGAGAACGAACAAAATCCGTTCTCGGTGAACGTTTATCGAGGTAGAAGAGTATAGAAAGAAAAATTGAAAAAAAAAAAAAATTCGATAATTCTTTTTTGGATAGAGAACGAACAAAATCCGTTCTTAGTGAGCGTCTACGATGCGAGAGGAGTAACCATGACAAATTTCACGATCCTAACTTCATTGGTTTAGGCTGTGCGTTGTCTGTCAGTCAGTCAGTCAGTCAGTCAGTCAGTCAGTCACGCGACTCTTTTATATATATAGATGAGAAAAAAAAATGTTGATAAATTTTTTTTTTCATTTTTTTTTGGTGGAGACCGAACAAAATCCGTTCTCGGTGAACGTTTATTGAGGTAGAAGAGTATAGAAAAAAAAATTTTTGAAAAAAAAAAAATTGAAAAAAAAAAAAAATTTCGATAATTTTTTTTTGGATAGAGAACGAACAAAATCCGTTCTTAGTGAGCGTCTAGGATGCGAGAGGAGTAACCGTGACAAATTTCACGATCCTAACTTCATTGGTTTAGGCTGTGCGTTGTCTGTCAGTCAGTCAGTCAGTCAGTCACGCAACTCTTTTATATATATAGATGAGAAAAAAAATTTTGATAAATTTTTTTTTTTCATTTTTTTTTTTGGTGGAAAACGAACAAAATCTGTTCTCGGTGAACGTTTATCGAGGTAGAAGAGTATAGAAAAAAAAATTGAAAAAAAAAAATTGAAAAAAAAAAAAATGTTCGATAATTTTTTTTTGGATAGAAAACGAACAAAATCCGTTCTTAGTGAGCGTCTACGATGCGAGAGGAGTAACCATGACAAATTTCACGATCCTAACTTCATTGGTTTAGGCTGTGCGTTGTCTGTCAGTCAGTCAGTCAGTCAGTCAGTCAGTCAGTCACGCGACTCTTTTATATATATAGACTAGCCTCCGTACGCCCGCTTCGCTGGGCACACGATGGTCGTATAGATCCGAATGAAAATCATTTTTTCAGTGGCTTAGGCTGTGCGTTCTCTGTCAGTCAGTCAGTCATGCAACAGTTATATATGTAACCTCCGTACGCCCGCTTCGCTGGGCACACGATGGTCGTATAGACCCGAATGAAAATCATTTTTTCAGTGGCTTAGGCTGTGCGTTCTCTGTCAGTCAGTCAGTCAGTCATGCAACAGCTATATATGTAACCAAGGTACGCCCGCTTCGCCGGGCACACAATGGTATCGCACACAGATTGCCACATGACCTATGTGGTACTGTGTGAAGGTATGCGTTTTCATTTTTTCACATAGGTTTTCGCACGCGACTTCGCTTGCGTTTCACAATATAAAATTTAATCTATTATTATTTTGATTTAACTCTCTTCGAATCTGCCCTCAAAATGCAAAACTTAAAAATATCAAATCTGATATAGAGCGAAAAAAACTGTGGACAGTAATTTTTTTCTTTTTTTTATAGAAGGGAAATGCAAAGTTACGCACTACTGGCTCTAATTCTTTTATCAGGAACCCAGTCATCCCACTCATCCTGACTCCCATCTTCATTCGCTTGAGCTATCATCGGTATTGATAAAACGACAACATTTAAACAATTTTGTCAAGTTTTGTCGAGCCAAACATCGAATCAAAACAACACTGCAGTTCCCAACGTTGGGGTCAATGAAAAATAACCTTACCCTTAATTTTTTGTTAAATTCAAAAAATAATAACCCAATTTTCGTATCAATTTTGTGTTTGAATCCTGAAAAACGATCGTTTTATCGTCTTGATTGAATATTGAATTAAATTAATGACTTTTGCTCGAAAAAAAACCCGAATTTCGTTGCAGTCCAACGAAGCATATTTCACCATCGTCAAATCAAAATGACACTGAAATTCGTAACGTTGAGGTCCAACGCAAAATCCTTTTTCCCTTAATTTTTTGTTCAACGTGAATAGAAACGCCAATTTTCGTATCAATTTTGTGTTTGAATCCTGAAGAACGATAATTTTATCGTCTCGATTGAATATCGAATAAAATTCTTGAGATTTGCTCAAGAAAAAAACGAATTTCGTTGCATTCCAACGAAGCATATTTCAACATCATCAAATCTGCCCATGTGAAGTCCTATGTGAAGAAATGAAAACGCATCCCCTTACACAGTACAGTACCTACCACATAGGTCATGTGAAAATCTGTGTTGGATACTATTGTGTGCCCGGCGAAGCGGGCATACCTTGTATATATATAGAATTACCATGGCAGTGGTTGCTAAGGAAACGATTACCATGGCAACCGTTGCCATGGTAACCGTTGCCATGATAACCGTTGCCATGGTAACCGTTGCCATGGTAACCGTTGCCATGGTAACCGTTGCCATGGAAACCGTTGCCATGGTAACCGTTGCCATGGTAAACGCTCAATTTCTCTAACGAATTTTTTTTTTAATTTGAAAAAAAAATTTTTTTTTTAGAATTTTGTTCGTCCTCTATTTAAAAAAAAAATTATCTAAAAAATCTAGATAATTATCTAAAAATGTATCTAAAAATTATCTAAAAAATCTAGATAATTATCTAAAAATTATCTAAAAAATCTAGATAATTATCTAAAAATGTATCTAAAAATTATCTAAAAAATCTAGATAATTATCTAAAAATTATGTGAAAAATCTAGATAGTTATCTAAAAATTATCTAAAAAATCTAGATAATTATCTAAAAATGTATCTGAAAATTGTCTAAAGAAAAATTCACGATAATTTTTTTTTGGATAGAGAACGAACAAAATCCGTCCTTAGTGAGCGTCTACGATGGGAGAGGAGTAACCGTGACAAATTTCACGATCCTAACTTCATTGGTTTAGGCTGTGCGTTGTCTGTCAGTCAGTCAGTCAGTCAGTCAGTCAGTCAGTCAGTCAGTCAGTCAGTCACGCGACTCTTTTATATATATAGACTAGCCTTGGGTACGCCCGCTTCGCTGGGCACACAATGGTCTCCAATGTCACTGGGACCCCAATGAAAATGATTTTTTCATTGGGGTCTATATGATCAAATTTGGAAATTTGACTGACTGACTGACTGACTGATTGACAACGAACACCCTAAACCACTGAAGATAGGATCATGGTTCCAGCCAGTCCTTCCAGTCAGCCAGTCTTTTTTTTTGTGTGTCAGTCAGTGAGTCAGTCACGCAACAGTCGGAAAAAAAATTGCGAACATTTTTTTTTGGATAAAGAACGAACGAAATCCTTTCTTAGTGAGCGTCTACGATGGGAGAGAAGTATCTGTGACAAATTTCATAACCGTGACAAATTTCACGATCCTATCTTAAGTGGTTTAGAGTGTGCGTTGTCTGTCAATCAATCAGTAACTCACTCAGTCTGTCAGTCAGTCAATCACGCAATAGTTATATGTATAATAGGGTGCTTTTTTTTTTGGCGACATTTTTTTTTCACTCCCATCTCGCATTTTTGTGGGGAATACCTTAAAGAAAATTCCCTGAAAATTTGAGCCCTTAATATTAATTTTAAGTACTCGCCCAAGGCGTCCAATGATTTCCCCTTTAAAATACACGTAAAGTTCGATTTTTCTTCTTAAAAGTTCTACAGATCAGAGGCATTTAAAGGTACGATCTTGGTCGACGAACCGATTTATTCATAATTGAATGCTCTACAAAAGTGTCCATTGTGACGTGATTGTAACTCGAACTGGCGAGGTCGTACGGGTCACTAAACCCAATTTTTTCATGAAATTCTCGTTTTTTTACCTCTATCTCGTAAATGACAAGAGCTACAGAAAAAATAAGAATGACAAACTTGGAGGAAATTCAATTTTCTACAAAAAAGTATTGAAGCACCAAATCGCTAACATCGATGTTTCTTGAGATATTGGGCTTTTAAGTTGAGGTAGTATGGAATTTTCATGGATTATTGAGCTAAACTGTATAAGTTGTTGATTTATTATTCTTTATTGTCATTTCAATCATCAAATATTTATTCGTTAAGTTGCAAATGATTGGAAAGTTGAATAATTGAACGTTTTGAAACTGAAATTCGAGAAAAAAACACATTTTCAAAGTGCTTAAAATTATTTTTTTCACTTTTCACGAATTTTTCAATTGATTTTCTCCCGATTCTTCTAATTTACTTACCAGTAATTGAATACCTATGAATTTCTAGTTGAAAATATGTTGTAAATTTACAAAATTTTCAACTAGAAATTTACAAATTTTACAAAATTTTTGTAAATTTACAACATATTTGTGACTAGAAATGTATAGGTATTCAATAACTGGTAAGTAAATTAGAATAATCAGGGGAAAATCAATCGAAAAATTCATGAGAAGTAAAAAAAACAATTTTGGGCACTTTGAAAATGTGTTTTTTTCTCGAATTCCAGTTTCAAAACGTTCAGTTATTCAACTTTTCAATCATTTGAAACTTAACAAATAAATATTTGATGATTTGAATGACAATAAAAAATCATAAATTAACAACTTATACAATTTAGCTCAATAATCCACGAAAATTCCATACTACCTCAACTTAAAAGCCCAATATCTCAAGAAATATCAATGTTAGCGATTCAGTGCTTCAATACTTTTTTGTAGGAAATTGAATTTCCTTCAAGTTTGTCATTCCTATTTTTCCTGTAGCTCTTGTCATTTACGAGATAGAGATAAAAAAACGAGAATTTCATGAAAAAATTGGGTTTAGTGACCCGTACGACCTCGCCAGTTCGAGTTACAATCACGTCACAATGGACACTTTTGTAGAGCATTCAATTATGAATAAATCGGTTCGTCGACCAAGATCGTACCTTTAAATGCCTCTGATCTGTAGAACTTTTAAGAAGAAAAATCGAACTTTACGTGTATTTTAAAGGGGAAATCATTGGACGCCTTGGGCGAGTACTTAAAATTAATATTAAGGGCTCAAATTTTCAGGGAATTTTCTTTAAGGTGTTCCCTATAAAAATGCGAGATGGGAGTGAAAAAAAAAAAATGTCGCCAAAAAAAAAAGCACCCTAATGTATAATAATGAAAAAAAAAATTTTTGCAATAATTTTTTTTTCGATAGAGAACGAACAAAATCGGTTCTTAGTGAGCGTCCATGATGGGAGAGGAGTATAGAAAATGAAAAAAAAATTGAAAAAAAAAAATTTCGATAATTTTTTTTTATATAGAGATCGAACAAAATCCGTTCTTAGTGAGCGTCTACGATGCGAGAGAAGTAATCGTGACAAATTTCACGATCCTAACTTCATTGGTTTAGGCTGTGCGTTGTCTGTCAGTCAGTCAGTCAGTCACGCGACTCTTTTATATATATAGATGAGAAAAAATTTTTTGATAAATTTTTATTTTCATTTTTTTTTTTGGTGGAGAACGAACAAAATCTGTTCTCGGTGAACATTTATCGAGGTAGAAGAGTATAGAAAAAAAAATTGAAAAAAAAAAATTTGAAAAAAATAAATTGGAAAAAAAAAAAAAAAAAATTTTGATAATTTTTTTTTTTGATAGAGAACGAACAAAGTCCGTTCTTAGTGAGCGACTACGATGCGAGAGGAGTAACCGTGACAAATTTCACGATCCTAAATTCATTGGTTTAGGCTGTGCGTTGTCTGTCAGTCAGTCAGTCAGTCAGTCAGTCACGCGACTCTTTTATATATATAGATGAGAAAAAAATTTTTGATAAAGTTTTTTTTCATTATTTTTTTGGTGGAGAAGGAACAAAATCCGTTCTCGGTGAACGTTTATCGAGGTAGAAGAGTATAGAAAAAAAAATTAAAAAAAAAAAAAATTTCGATAATTTTTTTTTGGATAGAGAACGAACAAAATCCGTTCTTAGTGAGCGTCTACGATGCGAGAGGAGTAACCATGACAAATTTCACGATCCTAACTTCATTGGTTTAGGCTGTGCGTCGTCTGTCAGTCAGTCAGTCAGTCAGTCAGTCAGACAGTCAGTCAGTCAGTCAGTCAGTCAGTCACGCGACTCTTTTATATATATAGATGAGAAAAAAATTTTTGATAAATTTTTTTTTTCATTTTTTTTTTTTGGTGGAGAACGAACAAAATCCGTTCTCGGTGAACGTTTATCGAGGTAGAAGAGTATAGAAAAAAAAAATTGAAAAAAAAAAAAAAATTCGATAATTTTTTTTTGGATAGAGAACGAACAAAATCCGTTCTTAGTGAGCGTCTACGATGCGAGAGGAGTAACCATGACAAATTTCACGATCCTAACTTCATTGGTTTAGGCTGTGCGTTGTCTGTCAGTCAGTCAGTCAGTCAGTCAGTCAGTCAGTCACGCGACTCTTTTATATATATAGATGAGAAAAAAAAATTTTGATAAATTTTTTTTTTCATTTTTTTTTGGTGGAGACCGAACAAAATCCGTTCTCGGTGAACGTTTATTGAGGTAGAAGAGTATAGAAAAAAAAATTTTTGAAAAAAAAAAAATTGAAAAAAAAAAAAAATTTCGATAATTTTTTTTTGGATAGAGAACGAACAAAATCCGTTCTTAGTGAGCGTCTAGGATGCGAGAGGAGTAACCGTGACAAATTTCCCGATCCTAACTTCATTGGTTTAGGCTGTGCGTTGTCTGTCAGTCAGTCAGTCAGTCAGTCACGCGACTCTTTTATATATATAGATGAGAAAAAAAATTTTTGATAAATTTTTTTTTCATTTTTTTTTTGTGGACAACGAACAAAATCCGTTCTCGGTGAACGTTTATTGATGTAGAAGAGTATAGAAAAAAAAATTGCAAAAACAAAATAAATTGAAAAAAAAAAAATTGGGAAAAAAAATTTCGATAATTTTTTTTTCGATAGAGAACGAACGAAATCCGTTCTTAGTGAGCGTCTACGATGGGAGAGGAGTAACCATGACAAATTTCACGATCCTAACTTCATTGATTTAGGCTGTGCGTTGTCTGTCAGTCAGTCAGTCAGTCAGTCACGCGACTCTTTTATGTATATAGATGAGAAAAAAATTTTTTGATAAATTTTTTTTTTCATTTTTTTTTGGTGGAGAACGAACAAAATCCGTTCTCGGTGAACGTTTAATGAGGTAGAAGAGTACAGAAAAAAAAATTGAAAAAAAAAAAAATTGAAAAAAAAAAAAAATTTCGATAATTTTTTTTTGGATAGAGAACGAACAAAATCCGTTCTTAGTGAGCGTCTACGATGCGAGAGGAGTAACCCTGACAAATTTCACGATCCTAACTTCATTGGTTTAGGCTGTGCGTCGTCTGTCAGTCAGTCAGTCAGTCAGTCAGTCAGTCAGTCAATCACGCAATAGTTATATGTAAAACTAGCCTTGGGTACGCCCGCTTCGCTGGGCACACAATGGTCTCCAATGTCACTGGGACCCCAATGAAAATGATTTTTTCATTGGGGTCTATATGATCAAATTTGGAAATTTGACTGACTGACTGACTGACTGATTGACAACGAACACCCTAAACCACTGAAGATAGGATCATGGTTCCAGCCAGTCCTTCCAGTCAGCCAGTCTTTTTTTTTGTGTGTCAGTCAGTGAGTCAGTCACGCAACAGTCGGAAAAAAAATTGCGAACATTTTTTTTTGGATAAAGAACGAACGAAATCCTTTCTTAGTGAGCGTCTACGATGGGAGAGAAGTATCTGTGACAAATTTCATAACCGTGACAAATTTCACGATCCTATCTTAAGTGGTTTAGAGTGTGCGTTGTCTGTCAATCAATCAGTAACTCACTCAGTCTGTCAGTCAGTCAATCACGCAATAGTTATATGTATAATAATGAAAAAAAAAATTTTTGCAATAATTTTTTTTTCGATAGAGAACGAACAAAATCGGTTCTTAGTGAGCGTCCATGATGGGAGAGGAGTATAGAAAATGAAAAAAAAATTGAAAAAAAAAAATTTCGATAATTTTTTTTTATATAGAGATCGAACAAAATCCGTTCTTAGTGAGCGTCTACGATGCGAGAGAAGTAATCGTGACAAATTTCACGATCCTAACTTCATTGGTTTAGGCTGTGCGTTGTCTGTCAGTCAGTCAGTCAGTCACGCGACTCTTTTATATATATAGATGAGAAAAAATTTTTTGATAAATTTTTATTTTCATTTTTTTTTTTGGTGGAGAACGAACAAAATCTGTTCTCGGTGAACATTTATCGAGGTAGAAGAGTAAAGAAAAAAAAATTGAAAAAAAAAAATTTGAAAAAAATAAATTGGAAAAAAAAAAAAAATTTTGATAATTTTTTTTTTTGATAGAGAACGAACAAAGTCCGTTCTTAGTGAGCGACTACGATGCGAGAGGAGTAACCGTGACAAATTTCACGATCCTAAATTCATTGGTTTAGGCTGTGCGTTGTCTGTCAGTCAGTCAGTCAGTCAGTCAGTCACGCGACTCTTTTATATATATAGATGAGAAAAAAATTTTTGATAAAGTTTTTTTTCATTATTTTTTTGGTGGAGAAGGAACAAAATCCGTTCTCGGTGAACGTTTATCGAGGTAGAAGAGTATAGAAAAAAAAATTAAAAAAAAAAAAAAATTTCGATAATTTTTTTTTGGATAGAGAACGAACAAAATCCGTTCTTAGTGTGCGTCTACGATGCGAGAGGAGTAACCATGACAAATTTCACGATCCTAACTTCATTGGTTTAGGCTGTGCGTCGTCTGTCAGTCAGTCAGTCAGTCAGTCAGTCAGACAGTCAGTCAGTCAGTCAGTCAGTCAGTCACGCGACTCTTTTATATATATAGATGAGAAAAAAATTTTTGATAAATTTTTTTTTTCATTTTTTTTTTTTTGGTGGAGAACGAACAAAATCCGTTCTCGGTGAACGTTTATCGAGGTAGAAGAGTATAGAAAAAAAAAATTGAAAAAAAAAAAAAAATTCGATAATTTTTTTTTGGATAGAGAACGAACAAAATCCGTTCTTAGTGAGCGTCTACGATGGAAGAGGAGTAACCATGACAAATTTCACGATCCTAACTTCATTGGTTTAGGCTGTGCGTTGTCTGTCAGTCAGTCAGTCAGTCAGTCGGTCAGTCAGTCACGCGACTCTTTTATATATAGAGATAAGAAAAAAAAATTTTGATAAATTTTTTTTTTCATTTTTTTTTGGTGGAGACCGAACAAAATCCGTTCTCGGTGAACGTTTATTGAGGTAGAAGAGTATAGAAAAAAAAATTTTTGAAAAAAAAAAAATTGAAAAAAAAAAAAAATTTCGATAATTTTTTTTTGGATAGAGAACGAACAAAATCCGTTCTTAGTGAGCGTCTAGGATGCGAGAGGAGTAACCGTGACAAATTTCCCGATCCTAACTTCATTGGTTTAGGCTGTGCGTTGTCTGTCAGTCAGTCAGTCAGTCAGTCACGCGACTCTTTTATATATATAGATGATGAAAAAAAAATTTTTGCAATAATTTTTTTTTGCAAAAAAATTTTTGCAATAATTTTTTTTTGGGTAGAGAACGAACAAAATCTGTTCTTAGTGAGCGTCCATGATGGGAGAGGAGTATAGAAAATTAAAAAAAAATTGAAAAAAAAAAAATTTCGATAATTTTTTTTTGGATAGAGAACGAACGAAATCCGTTCTTAGTGAGCGTCTACGATGGGAGAGGAGTAACCGTGACAAATTTCACGATCCTAACTTCATTGGTTTAGGCTGTGCGTTGTCTGTCAGTCAGTCACTCAGTCAGTCACGCAACTCTTTTATATATATAGATAGATAGCCAAGGTACGCCCGCTTCGCCGGGCACACAATGGTATCGTAGACAGATTGCCACATGACCTATGTGGTACTGTGTAAAGGTATGCGTTTTCATTTTTTCACATAGGTGACACGCGACTTCGCTTGCGTTTCACAATATAAAATTTAATCTATTATTATTTTGATTTAACTCTCTACGAATGTGCCCTCAAAATGCAAAACTTAAAAATATCAAATCTGATATAGAGCGAAAAAAACTGTGGACAGTAATTTTTTTTTTTTTTTATAGAAGGGAAATGCCAAGTTACGCACTACTGGCTCTAATTCTTTTATCAGGAACCCAGTCATCCCACTCATCCTGACTCCCATCTTCATTCGCTTGAGCTATCATCGGTATTGATGAAACGACAACATTTAAACAATTTTGTCAAGTTTTGTCGAGCCAAACATCGAATCGAAACGACACTGCAGTTCGCAACGTTGGGGTCAATGAAAAATACCCTTACCCTTAATGTTTTGTTAAATTCAAAAAATAATAACCCAATTTTCGTATCAATTTTGTGTTTGAATCCTGAAAAACGATCGTTTTATCGTCTTGATGAAATATTTAATTGAATTGATGACTTTTGCTCGAAAAAAACCCGAATTTCGTTGCAGTCCAACTAAGCATATTTCAACATCGTCAAATCAAAATGACACTGAAATTCGTAACGTTGAGGTCCAACGCAAAATACTTTTTCCCTTAATTTTTTGTTCAACGTGAATAGAAACGCCAATTTTCGTATCAATTTTGTGTTTGAATCCTGAAAAACGATAATTTTATCGTCTCGATTAAATATAAAATAAAATTCATGAGATTTGCTCAAGAAAAAAACGAATTTCGTTGCATTCCAACGAAGCATATTTTAACATCGTCAAATCTGCCCATGTGAAGTCCTCTGTAAAGAAATGAAAACGCATCCCCTTACACAGTACAGTTCCACATAGGTCATGTGAAAATCTGTGTTGGATACTATTGTGTGCCCGGCGACGCGGGCATACCTTGTATATATATAGAATTACCATGGCAGTGGTTGCTAAGGAAACGATGACCATGGCAACCGTTGCCATGGTAACCGTTGCCATGATAACCGTTGCCATGGTAACTGTTGCCATGGTAACCGTTGCCATGGTAACCGTTGCCATGGTAACCGTTGCCATGGTAAACGCTCAATTTCTCTAACGGATTTTTTTTTTAATTTGAAAAAAAAAAAAATTTTTTTTAGAATTTTGTTCGTCCTCTATCTGAAAAAAAATTATCTAAAAAATCTAGATAATTATCTAAAAATGTATCTAGATAATTATCTAAAAATGTATCTGAAAATTGTCTAAAAAAAAAAATTCGCGATAATTTTTTTTTGGATAGAGGACGAACAAAATCCGTCCCTAGTGAGCGTCTACGATGGGAGAGGAGTAACCGTGACAAATTTCACGATCCTAAATTCATTGGTTTAGGCTGTGCGTTGTCTGTCAGTCAGTCAGTCAGTATAGAAAAAAAAAAAAAAAATTTCGATAATTTTTTTTTTTTGATAGAGAACGAACGAAATCCGTTCTTAGTGAGCGTCTACGGTGGGAGAGGAGTAACCATGACAAATTTCACGATCCTAACTTCATTGGTTTAGGCTGTGCGTTGTCTGTCAGTCAGTCAGTCAGCCAGTCACTCAGTCAGTCAGTCAGTCAGTCAGTCACGCGACTCTTTTATACTCTTTTATATATCAAGAGTCGCGGCAGCGGCTCGACGCCAAGTTTAAAAGAAAAGCGTAGCGCGCGAGCCGGCCGTACTCTTATATACAGTAAAATAGGCTATTTTATGACGTCACAGAAACTTTAAATCGTTCTCACAGGAGAACGGGTTGAGGGAAAAATCTCATATTAGATTTGAATTTTCTATGATTTTTTATCTTTCGAATGGTCCTTGGTAGAACAAAATCCGTTCAGCCAATCCAGAGAAATCTAACATTGAAGATTTTGGACGCGAGGTTTGGGATCCCTTCTGTTTCTTAGAGTCAGAAAGGCGTAAGTTATGTGGCGCAGGCGCTTGGACATACGCCCTTACGTGCCTGGTGGACATTTTCGGCCCGTGACGTCACCCGCCCCGCTAAACGTGGTATCCCTACTCTTTGCGCGCCACTGAGCGAGAGAGACAGACTATATCGGGCCTCTCTTTCCGTATGGTTTTCGTTGTTTAGCTACCATGATTTTCGTTGTCTAGCTATCATGGTTTTCGTTGTCAAGGTACACGGCTCCATGGTTTTTGTTGTCTAGGTATATTTCTCCATGGTTTTCGATGTGTAGGTATATTTCTCCATGGTTTTTGTTGTCTCTGTATATTTCTCCATGGTTTTCGATGTCTAGGTCGACGGCTTCATGGTTTTCGTTGTCAAGGTACACGGCTCCATGGTTTCTGATGTCTAGGTATATTTCTCGATGGTTTTCGATGTGTAGGTATATTTCTCCATGGTTTTCGTTGTCTCTGTATATTTCTCCATGGTTTTCGATGTCTAAGTATATTTCTCCATGGTTTTCGACGTGTAGGTATGGTTTTTGTTGTCTGGGTATATTTCTCCATGGTTTTCGTTGTCTCTGTATATTTCTCCATGGTTTTCGATGCCTAGGTATATTTCTTCATGGTTTTCGATGTCTAGGTCGACGGCTCCATGGTTTTCGTTGTCAAGGTACACGGCTCCATGGTTTTTTATGTCTAGGTATTTTTCTCCATGGTTTTTGATCGCTAGGTTCATGGCTCCATGGTTTTCGATGTCTAGGTCGACGGCTTCATGGTTTTCGACGTCTAGGTATAATTTCTCCATGGTTTTCGATGTCTAGGTCGACGGCTTCATGGTTTTCGATGTTTAGATATATTTCTCCATGGTTTTCGATGCCTAGGTATATTTCTTCATGGTTTTCGATGTCTAGGTATATTTCTTCAAGGTTTTTGCTGTCTAGGTATATTTCTCCATGGTTTTCGGTGTCTAGGTCCACGGCTCCATGGTTTTTGTTGTCTCTGTATATTTCTCCATGGTTTTCGATGCCTAGGTATATTTCTTCATGGTTTTCGATGTCTAAGTATATTTCTTCATGGTTTTCGATGTCAAAGTATATTTCTCCATGGTTTTCGATGTCTAGGTCGTCGGCTCCATGGTTTTCGGTGTCTAGGTCCACGGCTCCATGGTTTTCGGTGTCTAGGTCCATGGCTTCATGGTTTTCGGTGTCTAGGTCCACGGCTCCATGGTTTTCGGTGTCTAGGTCCACGGCTCCATGGTTTTCGATGTCTAGGTATATTTCCCCATGGTTTTCGATTTCTAGGTATATTTCTTCACGGTTTTTGATGTCTAGGTATATTTCTCCATGGTTTTCGTCGGCTTTGTATATTTTTCCATGGTTTTCGATGCTTAGGTATATTTCTTCATGGTTTTCGATGTCTAGGTATATTTATTCATGGTTTTTGCTGTCTAGGCATATTTCTCCATGGTTTTAGTTGTCTCTGTATATTTCTCCATGGTTTTCGATGTCTAGGTCCACGGCTCTATAGTTTTCGATGTCAAGGTATATTTCTCCATTGTTTCCGATGTCTAGGTCCACGGCTCCATGGTTTTCGATGTCTAGGTCCATTCCTTCATGGGTTTCGGTGTCTAGGTCCACGGCTCCATGGTTTTTGATGTCATTTGTTTTTCATCTCGAAAATCAAAATCTTCTTCATTCAAATTTCGGCAACATAAAAAATATTTATCAGACTTTATGATTGAAGGGGTTGACCGGGGGTTGCCACGGAAGTTTTTGACCTTTGCACGGTAACCTCATTTTATTTAAACTTTCCGGTGACGTGGGGTCATAAATCACCCCAGTTTTAAAAACTCCCTGTCCCTTCTAAAATTCCATGAAAATGATCCACCTTGGGCTTATTCTTTTCGTTTTTTAATGCAGGATCACGTGAGCCTGGGGCAATTTCGCTCGGAGTCAAAAAATAAGCCAAAAATGCAATAAAACGATTAAAAAACGGGAGAACGAAGGGAGAAAGGGCACGAGGGAGAAGGGTGAAGTCTCGTCAGGACTTTTTTGAGGGATTGACGAAGAGTCTTGACGGAATTTTTTAAGGCGCTCACCAGTGGTCTCGAACGTGGTTTCTTAAGAGTTAGTTAATATTTACTAAACTCAGAGTCTCGTCACTATGGTTTTAAGGGATTAACGAAGAGTCTGGACGACAATTTCGAAAGGGTTAACCAAGGCTCTTAATGGGAGTTTTTAAGGGATTAACCACGAATCTCGCCAGGACTTTTTTAAGGGATTGGTCAAGAGTCTGGACGAGAATTTTGAAGGGGTTTATCATGACCCTCGCCGATATATTTTGAAGGGATTTGCGGAAGCGGTGTCGACGGAAGTTTTTCAAGGCATTGAGTGGAAGCGTCCAGAGACTTTTTTTATGGGATTCATAAAGAATCTCGCCGCGACTTTTTCAAAAGATTCATCGAGATTCTGGTCGAGACTTGTTTCAACAGATCGACCAAGAATCGTGCCAAGACTTTTTTAAGGGATTAGTCAAGAGTCTGGATGGGATTTTTTAAAGACTCGACAAAAAGTCTTGACGAGATTTTTGCAACAGACTAGCCAAGGGTAGACGATCTTTTTTAAGGGATTGACTAAGGGCCTCACTGAGGTTTCATTGAGAGATTGACCACGAGTCTCTTCGTGGTTTCCTTGAGGGATCGAACAAGGTTCTCGATAAGAGTTTTTTAAGTCTTTGATCATGACTGTTGTCGAGATATTTGAAGGAATTTACCAGGGGTGTCGACAGAAGTTTTTGAAGAGATTTATTTTATTTCAAGAATAACCAACCAGAACAAATAATGCCTCTATAATTACAAAAAAATGTTGATGAATATCCCGCTTTTCAAAAAGAAGAGAAATCCGTGGAAAAATACTTTTGAAAAGTAAAAAAAGAACGCCAATTTTAAAAGATCGCAACCTCAGTAGAAAAATAATTACTCAATTTTCTTCATATCACTTTGACATAAAAAACAATTTAGATTTACAAAATGTAATGCATTTTTCCTTCCCTACGAACGATATTTTGAAATTCCCCAAAATTTTCTCAAAAACTCTCAAGCTCAATCGACAAAAAGAAATGAAATCATTGCAACATAGCCAAGAATTAAAAAAATAATGAATAGCTACATTTCACGGGGACACATGTGCACCCTCAATACATTTTGTGTATTTAAGGGTCTGCAAAGGCTCTACAAAAAAATGCAAAAAATTGGCGTGCATGGTTAACTAAAAAAGCCCGGAAAGATAAAGAATCAATTTAAGGGAGAGGCGGACAAACTTGAACAACTGCCTAAAATAGAATTTCCGTTTTTCATCTGAAAAATCGAAATCGTTTTCATTCAAATCTCGTCAAGATAAAAAAACATTTATCAGATTGCATGGAATGAAATTTTTTTAAAGTTTCGTTCCCCTTGGCTCTCCAGACTTTGAAAAATGATTATTAATTGTGCAAAGAGGAGAGATTTTTGTTTAATATGGAAATAGGAAATATCATCGCGGAAAGAGGAATAGGATAAACAGCGAACATTTGGAATAATATGGAATTATCATCGCGGGAAGAGAACAGAAAAAACAGCGAACATTTAGAATTTCGGAGGATGTTCCATTCCCCATTACATGACGTCATAATGCTACTTTGCGCGTGCATGCGAAAACTTCTAATAAGAACAGTGACGCAGGCCTTCGCCGAACTTTTTTAGTTAACCATGCACGCCAATTTTTTGCATTTTTTTGTAGAGCCTTTGCAGACCCTTAAATACACAAAATGTATTGAGGGTGCACATGTGTCCCCGTGAAATGTAGCTATTCATAATTTTTTTAATTCTTGGCTATGTTGCAATGATTTCATTTCTTTTTGTCGATTGAGCTTGAGAGTTTTTGAGAAAATTTTGGGGAATTTCAAAATATCGTTCGTAGGGAAGGAAAAATGCATTACATTTATAGATGAGAAAAAGATTTTTTGATAAATTTTCTTTTTCATTTTTTTTTGGTGGAGAACGAACAAAATCCGTTCTCGGTGAACGTTTATTGAGGTAGCAGAGTATAGAAAAAAAAATTGAAAAAAAAAAATTTGAAAAAAAAAAATTGAAAAAAAAAAAAAATTTCGATAATTTTTTTTTGGATAGAGAACGAACAAAATACGTTCTTAGTGAGCGTCTGCGATGCGAGAGGAGTAACTGTGACAAATTTCACGATCCTAACTTCATTGATTTAGGCTGTGCGTTGTCTGTCAGTCAGTCAGTCAGTCAGTCAGTCAGTCAGTCAGTCAGTCAGTCAGTCAGTCAGTCAGTCAGTCAGTCAGTCACGCGACTCTCTTATATATATAGATGAGAAAAAAATTTTTGATAAATTTTTTTTCCATTTTTTTTTTGGTGGAGACCGAACAAAATCCGTTCTCAGTGAACGTTTATTGAGGTAGAAGAGTATAGAAAGAAAAATTGAAAAAAAAAAATTGAAAAAAAAAAAAAAATTTCGATATTTTTTTTTTGGATAGAGAACGAACAAAATCCGTTCTTAGTGAGCGTCTACGATGCGAGAGGAGTAACCCTGACAAATTTCACGATCCTAACTTCATTGGTTTAGGCTGTGCGTTGTCAGTCAGTCAGTCAGTCAGTCAGTCAGTCAGTCAGTCAGTCAGTCAGTCAGTCAGTCAGTCAGCCAGTCAGTCAGTCACGCGACTCTTTTATATATATAGATGAGAAAAAAAATTTTTAATAAATTTTTTTTTCATTTTTTTTTGGTGGCGACCGAACAAAATCCGTTCTCGGTGAACGTTTATTGAGGTAGAAGAGTATAGAAAAAAAAATTGAAAAAAAAAATTGGAAAAAAAAAATTAAAAAAAAAAAAAATTTCAATAATTTTTTTTTGGATAGAGAACGAACAAAATCCGTTCTTAGTGAGCGTCTACGATGCGAGAGGAGTAACTGTGACAAATTTCACGATCCTAACTTCATTGGTTTAGGCTGTGCGTTGTCTGTCAGTCAGTCAGTCACGCGACTCTTTTATATATGGGGCATTCCATACCGTTTCGACCTGAGTCTGACCCTCCACCTCTCCGAATTGATCCGTAATTTTTCAAGGTTTTGTACGGCAAGGTGTCAGTTCGACACGGGCCATTTGGACATCGTAGCATTTGCCCAGTGCATCTCGCCACTAGCTCAATTCGCCGACTGTGTCAATTCGACACCGTGCCAAATGCCCAACCGGCCAAAGAGCTGTTAGGTCTATTCGCCACCGTAGCAGTTCGACATTCCCCCATGCTCGCGCGTATCCCCACTCTCGGTCGTCAAGCTTCGGCCGAGATCGGAAAATCCCCACTATGCCCGATGCTCGGCGCAGTATGCCTTCGTCGCAACTCGCCGACTGTGTCAATTCGACACCGTGCCAAATGCCCAACCAGCCAAAGAGCGCCTAGAGCACTTTACCGACTATCCGACCAACGAGGCTCCTAGCTTATCGACTCATTTAGAATGGCAATTTTACAAGCTGCATTCTGTTGTTATTTCATGGAATCTTTGATCATTTCAGGAACATACAATCATGACAAACTTTTAAGGATGTTGAGCCCCAAATCGCAAATGCCAGGAAAATTTCAAAAATTTAGCATATTTTTGTATAATGTATTTAAGCGATCGTGTACAAATTATACGACGGTTGAGGAGCTCGTTATTGAAAAATTAACACTAATAAACTGAATGTAGTCAAATATGTAGTCTTATGGAAAATGGTGACACTTTGCGACAAGCTTTGTTTGCCCTCTCAATTTTTTAATATCTGCAAAACACTGAAAGCGACGGAAACGAAACGAAGTTTATAGTTGAATAATTTTGGACATTTTATTTATTTTGAACAAAATTTTAATTTTTCAATAGCTTTAATAACTTCTCCGTTCGAGCACGTTTTTTTTTTTACTCACAAGTAATACAGGTGATCGTCCTTAAAGTCTCAAGAGACTCAATATCCGTGCGCTTGGATTAAAATTTTTGAAAAATCATGTCGTATCGCTAGGATTGTTCCAGAGGATTGTCATATTTAAAGATATGAAAGAGGTCTTTGAGAATGAATTTCTATTTATTTCCATTCAGCATAATATGTTTTCATAAAATAAATAACAAAAGTTCTCACATGCTTACAGCCATTTCATTTCATCCTATCATTAACAATCAACATTAATATAAAAAATCGCATTTTACAGTTTTCTGATATTTTGATAAATAAATATATTTCTCTATTTTATCGTATAATTAACAATCAATATTGATGTATAAAAAATCACAATTACAGTCTTTTGGTGCTCTCTCTCTCTCTTTCTTTGGTTTTTATATTTTTAGTTTATATTGCGTGCGTTTTTATTTTTATCTTGTATTTTTTATTTTATATTTTTATATTTTAATTTTGTTTTTTATTTTTTCGATTCTATTGCTTGTACTGGGTGTGCGTGCGCTACTTTTTACTTTTTTTATTTTTATTTTTATGTATTTTTATTTTATCTTATTTTCGCGTGTTGCGCATTGCTTGTTCTGTCACTCTCGGCTATTCGAAATTGTACTTACTGAGAATAATGTATTTTCTGCTATAATATCTCTCTCTCTCTCTCTCTTCGTTGTTTTTTTTTAAATTTTTCTTTATAAGTTTGGTTTGCATGCAAGCTTTTTTCCAGAGCGTGCCGTTCAACTCCGCCTTCTTGCTTTCCGTTTCTTTTCATATATATTTTATTCGTTTCTTTTTATATATATTTTATTATATATTTGCTTCCCCTTTTTATTTTATATTTTGTATTATATTTTTGGTTTTGAGACTATTTCATTTTTCTTTCGATTTGTTTAATAGAATATTTCTCTAGCAGTCCCAAATTCTTAACGTCGCCGTATAATTTGTACGGCAAACGGGACATTGTGCCGTTGGCCGTTGATAATCTTCTACGTCTATTACCACGTTTCTTTCATTTTCCGCGCGGACCGCGTTCATGCGGTGCAGGCATAATTCGCATACGGCCCGGTGTCCGCACGGGATGAACGCGATAACCGCCTGAGCTTCCAAGCACCCACAGCAAATTGATGTGGGTGCGTGGTTGCCTTGTTGATCCCGTTCGTTCGAGGACGATCCGCCGAATACACCTTCCTGAGACACCGGTCGATCGTTGTGCTCAGGAACTTCCGCGGGACGGTCCTCGATTATCTCAGCTTCTCCAGCTTCATCTCGTACTGGCGGTGGCTGCACCGCCATCGGCGGTGCAGCCATCGGCGGTGCAGCCATCGGCGGTGCAGCCATCGGCGGTGCAGCCATCGGCGGTGCAGCCATCGGCGGTGCAGCCATCGGCGGTGCCGCCATCGGCGGTGCAGCCATCGGCGGTGCAGCCATCGGCGGTGCAGCCATCGGCGGTGCAGCCATCGGCGATGCAGCCATCGGCGGTGCAGCCATCGGCGGTGCAGCCATCGGCGATGCAGCCATCGGCGGTGCAGCCATCGGCGGTGCAGCCATCGGCGGTGCAGCCATCGGCGGTGCAGCCACCGGCGGTGCAGCCGCCGGCGGTGCAGCCACCGGCGGTGCAGCCGCCGGCGGTGCAGCCACTGGTGGAATCGCCACGTCGATCTCGTTGCCTGCAAATATAACATATATTCATGTGTGTGTGTGTGTGTGTGTGTGTGTGTGTTAAAATACCTAACCCCGTATAATTGAAATGTAAGGACTTACGTTCCATGGCTTCATCATAACGTCGAATAATGACGCGCCGGCGTTGCTCCACGGCGGTTTCTAAAAATTCTTTCATCGTGTATCTGAAATCGTAAGTATTTATTGAGCATGACTCTAAAAATGGATATTCGATCTTTTGGATGAGTGAAGAAAAAGAATTTCAAATGTGATTACCTCCCTGACGCAAGTCTCTCCTGAGCAGCGAGAAGCCGCGCGTCCTCGTGCAACTGCGCGTTGCTTTCGCGCCGTCTCCGCACTAAGCCGTTGACCGCCCGTTCGTACTCCGTGTCATTCGACTTGAGTATCTTTCCGAGATTTTCTGTAATAAAAAACCATTTCATTGTTTAAGCCTGTACGTGAATTTGCACAACGTACGGTAATTATAGGAAATATTTACCGCAAAACTTCCATACGTGTCCGTGGGCCCCTCCCAGCTTGGACGTTACCCAACGATTAAAATTTTCCGCGACGTTGTTTGTCCGAATCGGACTATCCGAGACAGAAATAACTGATGCTCGGGATCCCCATTGTTGATTCAAATACCTCATGAATTGATCAACAAATGGGTATTCGCCCGCTATGAGATCGGCAGCTTCTCTTATCGTCGCTATTCCTTCTCGCACCCTCTCGGCCGGGATTAGCGCCAGTGCCATCGCCATCCACAATATATTGGCCGGAGTTTGCGTTGCGGGCCGCAACTTTCGCCACTTTCGATACACAGCCTGGGTCAGGATAAAAAAAAAAAAGCTTTTATAATATATATTTATAATTGAGGAACAACGGTCTATTTAATTTGACACGTCGTAACGTTTCATGATGAAACTTGGATTAATCGTTTGGTGTAGACAAAAAATGTAATGCATTTTTCCTTCCCTACGAACGATATTTTGAAATTCCCCAAAATTTTCTCAAAAACTCTCAAGCTCAATCGACAAAAAGAAATGAAATCATTGCAACATAGCCAAGAATTAAAAAAATAATGAATAGCTACATTTCACAGGGAAACATGTGCACCCTTAATACATTTTGTGTATTTAAGGGTCTGCAAAGGCTCTACAAAAAAATGCAAAAAATTGGCGTGCATGGTTAACTAAAAAAGTTCGGCGAAGGTCTGCGTCACTGTTCTTATTAGAAGTTTCCGCATGCACGCGCAAAGTAGCATTATGACGTCATGTAATGGGGAATGGAACATCCTCCGGAATTCTAAATGTTCGCTGTTTTTTCTGTTCTCTTCCCGCGATGATAATTCCATATTATTCCAAATGTTCGCTGTTTATCCTATTCCTCTTTCCGCGATGATATTTCCTATTTCCATATTAAACAAAAATCTCTCCTCTTTGCACAATTAATAATCATTTTTCAAAGTCTGGAGAGCCAAGGGGAACGAAACTTTAAAAAAATTTCATTCCATGCAATCTGATAAATGTTTTTTTATCTTGACGAGATTTGAATGAAAACGATTTCGATTTTTCAGATGAAAAACGGAAATTCTATTTTAGGCAGTTGTTCAAGTTTGTCCGCCTCTCCCTTAAATTGATTCTTTATCTTTCCGGGCTTTTTTAGTTAACCATGCACGCCAATTTTTTGCATTTTTTTGTAGAGCCTTTGCAGATCCTTAAATACACGAAATGTATTGAGGGTGCACATTTTTCCCTGTGAAATGTAGCTATTCATTATTTTTTTAATTCTTGGCTATGTTGCAATGATTCCATTTCTTTTTGTCGATTGAGCTTGAGAGTTTTTGAGAAAATTTTGGGGAATTTCAAAATATCGTTCGTAGGGAAGGAAAAATGCATTACATTTTGTAAATCTAAATTGTTTTTTATGTCAAAGTGATATGAAGAAAATTGAGTAATTATTTTTCTACTGAGGTTGCGATCTTTTAAAATTGGCGTTCTTTTTTTACTTTTCAAAAGTATTTTTCCACGGATTTCTCTTCTTTTTGAAAAGCGGGATATTCATCAACATTTTTTTGTAATTATAGAGGCATTATTTGTTCTGGTTGGTTATTCTTGAAATAAAATAAATCTCTTCAAAAACTTCTGTCGACACCCCTGGTAAATTCCTTCAAATATCTCGACAACAGTCATGATCAAAGACTTAAAAAACTCTTATCGAGAACCTTGTTCGATCCCTCAAGGAAACCACGAAGAGACTCGTGGTCAATCTCTCAATGAAACCTCAGTGAGGCCCTTAGTCAATCCCTTAAAAAAGATCGTCTACCCTTGGCTAGTCTGTTGCAAAAATCTCGTCAAGACTTTTTGTCGACTCTTTAAAAAATCCCATCCAGACTCTTGAATAATCCCTTAAAAAAGTCTTGGCACGATTCTTGGTCGATCTGTTGAAACAAGTCTCGACCAGAATCTCGATGAATCTTTTGAAAAAGTCGCGGCGAGATTCTTTATGAATCCCATAAAAAAAGTCTCTGGACGCTTCCACTCAATGCCTTGAAAAACTTCCGTCGACACCGCTTCCGCAAATCCCTTCAAAATATATCGGCGAGGGTCATGATAAACCCCTTCAAAATTCTAGTCCAGACTCTTGACCAATCCCTTAAAAAAGTCCTGGCGAGATTCGTGGTTAATCCCTTAAAAACTCCCATTAAGAGCCTTGGTTAACCCTTTCGAAATTGTCGTCCAGACTCTTCGTTAATCCCTTAAAACCATAGTGACGAGACTCTGAGTTTAGTAAATATTAACTAACTCTTAAGAAACCACGTTCGAGACCACTGGTGAGCGCCTTAAAAAATTCCGTCAAGACTCTTCGTCAATCCCTCAAAAAAGTCCTGACGAGACTTCACCCTTCTCCCTCGTGCCCTTTCTCCCTTCGTTCTCCCGTTTTTTAATCGTTTTATTGCATTTTTGGCTTATTTTTTGACTCCGAGCGAAATTGCCCCAGGCTCACGTGATCCTGCATTAAAAAACGAAAAGAATAAGCCCAAGGTGGATCATTTTCATTGAATTTTAGAAGAGACAGGGAGTTTTTAAAACTGGGGTGATTTATGACCCCACGTCACCGGAAAGTTTTAATAAAATAAGGTTACCGTGCAAAGGTCAAAAACTTCCGTGGCAACCCCCGGTCAACCCCTTCAATCATAAAGTCTGATAAATATTTTTTATGTTGCCGAAATTTGAATGAAGAAGATTTTGATTTTTCAGATGAAAAACAAATGACATCAAAAACCATGGAGCCGTGGACCTAGACATCGAAAACCATGGGGAAATATACCTAGCCATCGGAAACAATGGAGAAATATACCTTGACATCGAAAACTATAGAGCCGTGGACCTAGACATCGAAAACCATGGAGAAATATACAGAGACAACTAAAACCATGGAGAAATATGCCTAGACAGCAAAAACCATGAATAAATATACCTAGACATCGAAAACCATGAAGAAATATACCTAAGCATCGAAAACCATGGAAAAATATACAAAGCCGACGAAAACCATGGAGAAATATACCTAGACATCAAAAACCGTGAAGAAATATACCTAGAAATCGAAAACCATGGGGAAATATACCTAGACATCGAAAACCATGGAGCCGTGTACCTTGACAACGAAAACCATGAAGCCGTCGACCTAGACATCGAAAACCATGGAGAAATATACAGAGACAACAAAAACAATGGAGAAATATACCTACACATCGAAAACCATGGAGAAATATGCCTAGACAGCAAAAACCATGAATAAATATACCTAGACATCGAAAACCATGAAGAAATATACCTAAGCATCGAAAACCATGGAAAAATATACAAAGCCGACGAAAACCATGGAGAAATATACCTAGACATCAAAAACCGTGAAGAAATATAACTAGAAATCGAAAACCATGGGGAAATATACCTAGACATCGAAAACCATGGAGCCGTGGACCTAGACACCGAAAACCATGGAGCCGACGACCTAGACATCGAAAACCATGGAGAAATATACCTAGACATCAAAAACCATGGAGCCGTGGACCTAGACACCGAAAACCATGGAGCCGACGACCTAGACATCGAAAACTATGGAGAAACATTCCTAGCCATCGAAAACCATGGAGAAATATACTTAGACATCGAAAACCATGGAGAAATATACAGAGACAACGAAAACCATGGAGAAATATACCTAGACAACAAAAACCATGGAGCCGTGTACCTTGACAACGAAAACCATGATAGCTAGACAACGAAAACCATGGTAGCTAAACAACGAAAACCATACGGAAAGAGAGGCCCGATATAGTCTGTCTCTCTCGCTCAGTGGCGCGCAAAGAGTGGGGATACCACGTTTAGCGGGGCGGGTGACGTCACGGGCCGAAAATGTCCACCAGGCACGTAAGGGCGTATGTCCAAGCGCCTGCGCACATAACTTACGCCTTTCTGACTCTAAGAAACAGAAGGGATCCCAAACCTCGCGTCCAAAATCTTCAATGTTAGATTTCTCTGGATTGGCTGAACGGATTTTGTTCTACCAAGGACCATTCGAAAGATAAAAAATCATAGAAAATTCAAATCTAATATGAGATTTTTCCCTTAACCCGTTCTCCTGTGAGAACGATTTAAAGTTTCTGTGACGTCATAAAATGCCTATTTTACTGTATATAAGAGTACGGCCGGCTCGCGCGCTACGCTTTTCTTTTAAACTTGGCGTCGAGCCGCTGCCGCGACTCTTGATCTTAATAAAATCGATAACTCCCATATTTCGTACTAATGACATTCTTAACGATGTTTTTCTTCATGCAATTCGGAGAAAAAAATCCTGAAAATTCATCATTTTTTTTGAAAAAAGTTCCCCTCGGCGAAGCCGTTTATTTCATGAAAACGGAGCGAAAATTATTGCGATTGTCTTAATCCCTCGCCGGGATAAGATTTTTGGCATATCACTGCGCATTGCATCGAAAACAACGCTTTTCCGTGCAACGTGAGACGATAATTCGTCGTCACGGATTGACCAAGTTCTATTCTGTTTCCTGAAATCATGAAAATTCGATCAACATTGGATCTCAAGCTTGTTGCATTTTTTTAATCGCCCACCCAGGCGCGATTATTGGTTAATTGCAACGATTTTGGGCGAAAAAAGACCTTTTTTCCTATTTTGTAACAAATATTAATCGTCTTCGATCCACCACACGAAAATGATGACTTTTTTTTCGACAACGTGTCGTGTTTAGCCAAAACAATGCGGGAAATTGTGCCATCGTCTCAGTCCCTCGCCGGGATAAGATTTTTGGCATTTTTCTGCGCTTTGCATGGAAAACAACGCTTTTCCGTGCACCGTGAGACGATAATACGTCCTCACGGATTGACCAATTGACAGTTCTGTTCTTTTTCCTGAGATCATAAATTCGATCTACCTTGGATCTCAAACTCGTGGCATTCTTTTAATCGCTTACCGAGGTGCGATTATTGGTTTATTGCCACGATTTTCAGGGAAAAAAGACGTTATTTATCAATTTCGTAATGAAAATTGATCGTCTTCGATCCACCACACGAAAATGATGACTTTTTTTTCGACAACGTGTCGTGTTTAGCCAAAACGAAGCAAACAATCGTACCATCGTCCCAAAGTCCTGGAAGTCGTCGGTATCGATGGAACGCTACTCGATAACAGATTACCACTCATTTCCAATAGACACGAACGAGAAGCACTTTTCCTGCTCATCCAGATGAATCCAGGATGGATTATGGTATCCCGCATCTACTTGGGCTGTTCTCTTTCGGAAATTATTTCACGAATTGATGGAATCACCTGGCTAAGGTCATCGTGAATAATGTAATTGCTCCAAAGCTCGTAGAACGGTTCAATCGATGGAACGAATGAACTTCGACCAAAAAACTCATGAATCCAACCTTGGGGTTGATGGTATCTACGGAGCAACCATGTTTCGAACTTGGTCCACCAGCTTCTACGATTGGATTCATCTGGATATCGATGGAACGCTACTCGATAACAGATTAGCACTCATTTCCAATAGTAACGAACGAGAAAGCACTTTTCCTGCTTATCCAGATGAATCCAGGATAGATGATGGTATCCCGCAGCTACTTAGGCTGTTCTCTTTCGAAACTGACTTCAGCAATTGATGGAATCACCTGGCCAAGGTCATTGCGAATAATGTCATTGCTCCAAAGCTCGTACACCGGTTCAATCGATGAAACCAGTGAACTTTGACCAAAAAACTCATGAATCCCATCTTGGGGTTGATGGTTTCTACGAAGCGACCATGTTTCGAACCTGGTCCACCAGCTTCTACGATTGGATTCATCTGGATATCGATGGAACCCTACTCGATAACAGATTAGCACTCAATTTCAATACAAAATGATGAGAAAGCACTTTTCCTGCTTATCCAGATGAATCCAGGATGGATTATGGTATCCCGCAGCTACTTGTACCGTTCACTTTCGAAAATGACTTCAGCAATTGATGGAATCACCTGGCCAAGGTCATTGCGCATAATGTCATTGCTCCAAAGCTCGTAGACCGGTTCAATCGATGAAACGAGTGAACTTTGACCAAAAACTCATCAATCCCACCTTTGGGTTGATGATTTCTACGAAGTAACCACGTTTCGAACCTGGTCCACCAGCTTTTACGATTGGATTCATCTGGATATTGATGGAACGCTACTCGATAACAGATTAGCACTCATTTCCAATACAAAAGGATGAGAAAGCACTTTTCCTGCTTATCCAGATGAATCCAGGATGGATTATGGTATCCCGCAGCTACTTGTACCGTTCTCTTTCGAAAATGACTTCAGCAATTGATGGAATCACCTGGCCAAGGTCATTGCGAATAATGTCATTGCTCCAAAGCTCGTAGACCGGTTCAATCGATGAAACGAGTCAACTTTGACCAAAAACTCATCAATCCCACCTTGGGGTTGATGATTTTTACGAAGTAGCCACGTTTCGAACCTGGTCCGCCAGCTTTTACGATTGGATTCATCTGGTGTCGCGTACGGCCCTGCAGCGTGTCTCACGCAGAGCACGCGGCAGTCGCGTTAAGGCGCCCTTCCGACGCGGTCTCGCCACGGAGGCGAAGCAATTGTACAAGTCGCAACAAAGCTATTATCAGCAACCGTGTGTTCCCTTGATTCCATACTCAACAATTGGCGACGAGGAAAGAAACGAATCACATAAGGTGCATAGTAAAAAAAAAAATATATATATATATTGTAACGGTACGAAATAAGCTCAAAGACGCCTCGCGTTACGCGTTGGTTCGAGCTTCAAGAGAAAGGAGCAGGTGTGAAAAAGAAAACGAGAGTTTTTGGTTCACAATGTCAAATAATAAATGATTTATTCAGTTGAGAATGATTTCCTTTCGATTCATACAAAAAGATCGATTTGATCTGCGAGGAAAAACAAAAATTTTAAATAAATCACGGTTATTTTCTTTTAATCAACCGTGGAAGTAAAACTTCAAGGTTTTTATACTTAAATTTTCCTAATCGTTTGATTTTACACAAATTTAAACGATTATTACTGACTCGATATAATTTTAAAGAAATTCATTCAATTTTCATGTTTTATCTCACAATAAACTAGCGTTCTTCTCACTTTATGTTTATTCTTAGTGTTGGAATTGAACGCCTAGAGAAAAACTAAATTTTTGACATAAAAACCTCGATGGTAATTTATGCGGTCATTTTACTGTTTACGTGGAAATTTATGGTAATTAAGCTTTTCCTTGCTTAGATTACCTGAAATTCGCGTAGATTCTTTGACCTCATACAATTTCGAGCTGTTTTTATTGATCTAGGCTAAGTCGTCGAGGTTCATTTGCATCTGAATAACGTGGATAACTTAAATTATGACAAAATAAAATGCGAGAGACGCTTGTTTGCCGCGATGTTGATATTGAATCCGCACGCGTGTCGGTCTGATACTGTGAGTGACCAATTTCGTAAATGGAACGCGCTAAATTTAATTTCTGGAAGAACCTTTGTGTCCAGGACTCTGATCAGTTTCGTTTTTAATTAATCTTTCGGCGTTGAGCTTCTTGACTCCTACAAAAGAGTTTTGAGATTGAAAGGAATGTTGGTTCAAGAATGGAAAAATTCCGGTGACGGGAACTGAACGGAGCCGAACAATTCCGTGGCCGAAATCCCCTGAGGAAAAGCACACCGGTGACGGGAGCCGAACGAACCCGAACTGCTCCGTGGCCGATGTACAGCGGAAAATATCGGGTTTTTAGGGAAAGTACACTGGTGACGGGAGCCGAACGAAACCGAACTGCTCCGTGGCCGATGCACAACGGAAAAATAGGGTTTTTAAGGAAAGCACACCGGTGACGGCAGCCGAACGAGACCGAACTGCTCCGTGGCCGATGCACAACGGAAAAATAGCGTTTTTAGGAGAAGCACACCGGTGACGGGAGCCGAACGAGACCGAACTGCTCCGTGGCCGATGCACAACGGAAAAATAATGAGGATAGGTTATGTTTTCTTTTGTAGAAATGAAGAGAGCTCTTTGCTTATGTTGACGGTCTAAGGTTGTGCCTCTAGTTCTTTGAGAAGAAAGAGTGCCGAGTGCTGCTCTGCACCGGGTTTTATACCGTCAGAATCCTTTGTTCTTGGATTTCGTGGAATTCTAAAATTAACTCTTAATACTATTGGTTTTGTTCTTTTGTGGTGGGGCGCTTGTCAAAATATTATTGGAGATTTCGTTCTCCCACTCATTCATTCTTCGCTTCTATTCGCTCATCACACTTCGCACTTGCGCAGAGTGTTCACACAGTTACTCTTATTCCCACCGTCCGACACGCTGTCGAATGGGGCACGCGCACTCCCCACTTTCATGTCTCAATTTGTCTTCCCTCTCCCTCTTTTCACGCTCGCGTCTTCGCGAGCCGCGAGATAGTTCCGCCATCGGCCGCTTGGCGCTAGCCTATTCGAGCGACGGACGTCGCTCCGAGCGGATCGTCAGTCGTCGCGAAACCGTGCCGTTACAATATTGCAAAGGGTAATGAGTGAGGAGTGGGCTGAAATCGAGGCGCACGTGGCAACAGGAAAAACCTCGTGAATTTACGAACAGACAAAAGACAAATTAATCCAGATCTGTAACCATTATAACATCGAAGTAGAGCAGCCAACGACCATTGATGAATTACGGAAGAAATTGTCGGAATTCGTGAAAGTGCAAGAAATACAAACGAAAAAGAAAGAGCTAGAGGAGAAGAAAAAAATTCCGGGGACATCGCAACAATTAGCAGGGACAATCGGAGATACAGCGGCTGACGTCATGGCACTCAATATAGGTAAACTTACCGAGTTCGAACCAGAAAAACAAACCTGGGCCGACTATATAGAACAAGTCGAATTCCACCTCGAGGCAAATAATATCACCGACGATTCGAAGAAACGGGCCACGCTGTTGACAGCTATTGGAACGAAAAATTACGCGATCATAAAAACTCTCTGCTCGCCAACTGCTCCGAAAGAGATAGAATACAAAGATATTCTCGATAAATGTAAATCGCATTTCGGCCAGAGTATAAACGAACTTTTAGCTCGGATTCATTTCCACAAACGAAACCAAAAAGAAAACGAAACGCTCAAAGAATTTGTTCGCGAGATAAGAAGATTAGCGATAGATTGTAAATTCTCGGGTCCTAACGGGAAATTACCAATGCACATCATGCTACGCGATCGTTTTGTGGCAGGAATACGGAACGAAGAGCTCCAAAGATATTTATGCCGACGACACGAGGAATCGATAACGACAACAAACCCAGACGGATTATCGCTAGATAAAGCCCTGGAAACAGCTTGTAATGCGGAATCGGCGGAACAACAACAAAAAATACTAAATCAACCGGACGCGGAAACGATACAGAATATTTCGAAAAATAAAACATTCAAACCAAACAAAAAAAACACAAATCAAAAACCGTCTCGTGACCCGTGTTACCGCTGCGGGTATTCGAACCATTCGCAAGATAAATGTTTTTATAAAAATGAAAAATGCAGTTTCTGTGAAAAGGTTGGTCATTTAATCAGAGTCTGCAAGGCCCGACAACGATCGCTTGAGAAACAACCGACGCCAACAAACAAATCGACGCGAACTCACCAAGTAGAAGAAACCTTAAGCGACGACATGGACGATGACGATATTTACGCATGCAGCATCGCGGTGCAATCGATGCGAGGAAAAGAAAGTAAGAATGAATATATCGTAGAAATTCACATTAATTCAAAACCGTGTAAATTCGAAGTCGATAATGGAGCTCAACAATCACTCATGAATAAACAAACTTATCAGAAAATCTGGCCAGACAAAAAACCATCCTGGCTAGAAAAGCGCGTAAAACTATACGGGTACGGAAAAAGACCAATCGATGTAATCGGAGTAACCAACGTAAGTGTGCGTCATCGAAACAAGGAACAAGTGTTGCCGATAGTAGTAACAAACGAAAGCGAAGGACCAAATCTACTGGGAAGAAATTGGTTCGAACAACTGGGTATAGCGATCCGTGGAAAAAACTTTCAAAAAGTGAAAAGAACGCCAAGTATTAAAAGATCGCATCTTGAGTTACAATTTTTTCCTTGCAGCTATCACTTTTCAAAAATAAATCAATCGCACTTACGAAAAAAAGAAATTGAATCGGAAAAAATTTCAATCCCTACAAAGGGCCACTGCAATAATTATCCAGAGAAATTCTTACGCGTAAAGTTCAAAAATTGAACGAGCAAAAAAAATTGAAATCATTGGTTTCGGTAGCAGCCAAGAATCGGACGTACCGACCGTTATCGGTACTGTAACAACATGTTGTCAAAGGGCACTGAAAAACCAATGCGAAAACTTGGCGTGCATGGTTAAGTGAAAAAGCCCGGGAAGATAAAGAATCTGTTTTCGCGGAGAGGCGGGTACAGCACAATAATCGCCTAAAAAATGAAATTTTTATATTTTCATTAATCTCTAAAATCTAAACCTTTTCAATTCAAATTTCGTAAAAATGATGATTTCCGTACCAATCATAATTTTTTTTTGGTGGGGTGACCCGTTTCGCCCGTCTGTTCCGCTTTGCCTGGCTCTTGGAGAGGTGGAGCAACAGCACAACAATGGCCTAAAAAAATAAAATTTTCTGCCCTCCGGCCCGAAATTCCGGCTGCGTCGGACAGAAAAATCTTAACACACCTCGGCCAGGAAAAAGTAAAGCCTCAGACCACATGTTTGTCAGCCTCGGCTTCGCCTCGGCCGACAGTGATTACGTGTGATCTGAGACTTTTCTCATTTTCCTGCCCTAGGTGTGTAATATACTATTTTACATTTTCATTAATCTCTAAAATCTAAACCTTTTCAATTCAAATTTCGTAAACATGATACTTTTCGTAAAAATCATAATTTTCTTTTGGTGAGGTGACCCGTTTCGCCCGTCTGTTCCGCTTTGCCTGGCTCTTCCTCAATTGAAAAGACTATCATGAATTGCGCAAACACGAGAAATTCTCATTTAATATGGAAATATCATATGGATGTACACGGTTTATCGAATCGGGGAGGAAAACCAGAATAAACATCGAAAATTCCGGATAAGCCATAAATAGGTGGCTGGAAAAGATAGAATGGAGGTCTCGAATATGCAAATCTGCAAAAGGGCTCGCATTGGTTCATTTCCCAATCCATGACGTCATACTGCTACTTTGGGCGTGCATGGAGCGAGTTTCTGAAGAGTACAATGACACAGCCCTTCGCCGAACTTTTTCACTTAACCATGCACGCCAAGTTTTCGCATTGGTTTTTCAGTGCCCTTTGACAACATGTTGTTACAGTACCGATAACGGTCGGTACGTCCGATTCTTGGCTGCTACCGAAACCAATGATTTTAATTTTTTTTGCTCGTTCAATTTTTGAATTTTACGCGTAAGAATTTCTCTGGATAATTATTGCAGTGGCCCTTTGTAGGGATTGAAATTTTTTCCGATTCAATTTCTTTTTTTCGTAAGTGCGATTGATTTATTTTTGAAAAGTGATACCTGCAAGGAAAAAATTTGAGAACGGCTTCTTTTTTTTCTTTCGCCTTCACCCGGCGCGACCCGGGTCAGAGGTTGCCGGGGCTCTTTATATTTTCTTAAATAAATGCATTTGTTGGGCGCCAACTCGCTTTATGCGAGTAAATTTAATTTAATTTAATACTGTGGCCGAGCCAGCCCTAATCGAGGTAGGTTCGATTGAAGGACCCTTTTCTTTTGCCCAAGGGAACCGCGAGTACAACTCCGCGAAGAGAAGAAGAGTTGGTACTTACCGCACGCAGGTTCCTCCGGGCTGATTTCTTTATCAATTTTACACCATTTACACTTCAAAGAAAAGTTTAATGCCTTTCAAGTTATCTATTACATAAATCTGAGCGGACTCAATTGATTATTACAAAAGTATTGTTTTACGTAGGAAGACTCCTCGAACGCGGACCCGGCCCGCGACCTTTACACTTTAGGTTCGGGGCAAGAGTGACGCGATCGAGAATTGCTTAGCATTAGCGAGTATACCCCTCTTACCCGTTGCTGTCGTCTCGTTACGCGCTCGAGGAGTCGGCTTAGGTGGTGACGTCGAGGGAAATTCAAATAATATCCTGTCACAAATTGTAACTCAAGATGCGATCTTTTAATACTTGGCGTTCTTTTTACTTTTTGAAAGTTTTTTCCACGGATTTCACGTCTTTTTGGAATTTGCTTTATTCATTTTTTTTAGGGAAACTGTAACTTGAAATGCGGTCTTTTGATACTTGGCGTTCTTTTTACTTTTTGAAAGTTTTTCAATGGTATCTATTTACGAAAAAATTTATCATTAAAGAAGAAAATATATGATTATTCTTTTATTGCTAAAAATATATAAGTTTTAATGAAATGTTCATTAATTAATCAAATTATTCCAATCATCCATTTTTGAATGAAAATCGATTTTTTTCTTTTGAAATAATTAAATTTGCAATTAAAATTTATTGATAATTTGATTTGAATTGGAAATTAATTGATTCTGACATAATTTGATTAATAAATGAAAATTTGATTTATAAAAGACATTTTTCGAATTGTAAGAATAATTGAAAGTAATTCTTTATAAAAATAAAACGTTTTTTTTTTAAATTTCAATCGATTGATTAAATTGTTCATTGTTTTCAAAAAATGTATTATTTTCCATTTAATTTGCATTGATATATCAGACTTTTTCATAGTTATTTATTTTCAAACGGAATAGTATTTTACGCAACAAGTGCGGAAAGCGACGAATTACATCGCGCGTGAAGTTGCCGCATGAGCCGAAGGCTTATGATACATATTCGCAGGAGTACGAGTGTGAATTGCGGCACGAGCCGAAGGCGAGTGCCGTAATACACTCGTACGAGTGCGAATATGTATCATAAGTCGAGGCGAATGCGGCAAACGCGCGATGTACTTCGTTGTTTTTCGCACATATTGCGTACAATATTTTTTGTGATACTTGCCTCGAAAGTTCGATTTGAGGATCAAAAAACATCGACTGACATCTGACAGTTAAGCTATCTGACGTATGAATGTCCGCACTAGTGCGGTAAAGTCTTCTCACCGTGCGGTAAAGTCCACATTACCGCACTAGTGCGGTAAAGTAAGACAAAAGAGCAAGCGTTGAGAAATAGGCTACTTTCGCCACGGAAAACGCCAACCGAAAATCGCACTTTCGAGGCAAGTATCACAAAAATCAAATTTTTAATTCCAAAATAATTGAATTTATGAATGAAAATTTGTTGGAAATACAATTTTCATCTAAAAATGAATAACTGTAAAATAGTTTTATAAATGAATGGATATTGAATGGAAAATTAAAGATTTTTTCAAATCAATGAATAATTTATTCAATCGATTTAAATTTATTGAGAAACTATTCATTTTGATGGAGAATTACTTATAATGATTCTTTTATTTTTAAAAATTTCTAATTTCTAATGAAAAGGTCATTAATTAATCAAATTATTCCAATCATCCATTTTCGAATGAAAATCGATTTTTTTATTTTGAAATATCAAATTTGCAGTAAAAATTTATTGAGATTTTGATTTTAATTTGAAATTGATTAATTCTGACATAAATTGATTGATAAATGAAAATTCCATTAAAAAAAGACATTTTTTAAATTAAAAGAATAATTAAAAGTAATTCTTCATAAAAATAAACAGTTTTTTAATAAATTTCAATCGATTGATTAAATTGTTGATTGTTTTCAAAAAATGTATTATTTTCCATTTAATTTGCATTGATTTATCAGACTTTTTCATAATGGTAATATTTTAATTTAGAAAAATGTAGTAGTAGTAGTAGTAGTAGTAGTAGTAGTAGTAGTAGTAGTAGTAGTAGTAGTAGTAGTAGTAGTAGTAGTGGAGTTTTACATGCATACCTTTGTCGGGTTTTCACATTGTATGCTTTTTCGTATTTCCTCTATTTTTTTTCTTTATTTTCACTATTTGTGTCTGTTATTCCCACTGTTTTTGTTTTTCTCCACTGCGCACTGTGGACCTACATTTTTTACGTGGGTTCGGAACCACAGAGAGTACAGCTTGAGACACTTAGAAAAATCGATTGGTGTCGGCGGCGGGAATCGAACCCGGGCTCGCTGGGTGGGAAACGGGCCCATTACCACTGAGCCACTGCCTCTCCAATTTAAAAAATGTGTTATTTTCCTATGAAATTTTAATTCATGAATCAAATTATTTTGATCATCTATTTTCGAATAAAAATCGAATTTTTCATTTTGACATAATTAAATTTGTAATAAAAATTTACTGAGAATTCGATTTTTATTTGAAAATGAATGATACCGACAGCGATAGGTTCGCGGTCGGTGCGTGGTTTCGGCGATCACACAAGTTGAGCAGCGTTGACTGCGGTCAGTACTTGGTTGGGTGACCGCTTAGCCATGAAAAAAAGAAAAAATATGCATAGGATACATGAATAGGATAGGATACAAGTCGTACTGCGTGTGAGGACAGCTAATATCACATATACAAGCGGCTACCAAACGATAACAAACGATTCCATTCGATATCGAACGATCCCATACAATTTCATACGACTACCAAACGATTCCATACTATTACATACGACTACCAAACGATTCCATACGACACCATTACATACATATATGACATATATAACTTATGGTTGGGTAAGATGTATGTGTTAATAAATATGTAGAATATAAATATATAAGGAGTAAAGAGGTTACATAATAGGGTGATTAAAAAAGTCAACGTATATGTGTGAGAGTGGATTATATGAGGTAAATAGGTTATAAATGTATCAAGTATATAAAGTATATATAAGGTAAAAAATGAAAAATAATAGAAAAAGACAAATATATATATTATATATACATAATAGGGTATATGAGAAGGTATGTGTACGTGTGAAAGTGGAATACATGAGGTAAATAGGTTAAATGTATGAAGTACATAAGGTGAAAGGTGAATCAATTTTTTTTTTAAATGAATATATATCTATAATATGTATATATATAGGGAGTAAATAGGTTGCATAATAGGGTAATTTAAAAAGTAGACGTATGTGTGTGAGAGTGGAATATATGAGGTAAATAGGTTAAATGTATTAAGTATATAAAGTATATATAAGGTAGAAAATGAAAAATAATAGAAAAAGATAAATATATATTATATGTACATGATAGGGTATATGAGAAGGTATACGGGTATGTGTGAAAGTGGAATATATGAGATAAAAAGGTGAAATATATGAAATATATTAGGTGAAAAGTGAAAAATGATGAAAAAAGGTGAATATATATATACATAATATGTATATAATATGTATATATATATATATTTATATATAGACTGTATGAAAAAAATCATTACTTTATTTATTTATTTTTATATTACTAAGATATCTCATTATTTGTTAAATTCGAATTTAAATAATTGAAATTGAAAAACGAACGACGAAACGCGATGACGTCACAGCGGGACAAATGTCCCCTTTTGAGACAAATTCTCAAAAATTTTTCACCAACATCATCGTTCTCAGAATGGACCGAGTCGATTTTGTTGCAACAAAGACCAATCGGAAGAGAAAAATCGAAAAAAATTCAATAGAAAAATTGACATTGTTTGGTCCAGCCGTTTATCTGTGAGATCGATTTAAAGGCGCTGTGACGTCATCACTTCCGGTATATTCGCGTATATAAGAGTGCGGTAGCTTTCTTTTAATACTTGGCGTCGAGCCGCTACCGCGTCTCTTGATGGTTGGAATCCACAGCGTATGCGAAGAGAAGAGCATACTAAAAAAATTTCCGTCCCTCACGTCGAAAAATCTCGAAGGGCATAATGGGACGCCGATACATATCGAGTTAAAAGAAAACGCTCACCCAAAATTTATTAAAGCTAGAAGAATTCCGTACGGACTCCAAGAAGCAGCGATGGACGCATTAAAATCCATGGTAAACCAAAAAATGCTGACACCCGTAGACCAGTCCGACTGGGCAACACCCGTTTTATTCGTGAGAAAATCCAACGGAAAAATAAGAGTAGTCGGAGACTACAAATCAACGGTGAACCCAGAGATCCGTGAGTCTGAATATCCAATACCGACGGTCGAGGAAGCGTTAGCAACACTTAACGGAGGAGAATTTTTTTCTCAAGTGGATTTACGCGACGCGTACAAACAACTCCGCGTCGATGAAGAAACATCGAAAATACTCACAATCAGCACGCCAGGAGGTTTGTTCAACGTCAACCGCCTGTTAGACGGCATCGCGGCAACTCCTCGAATCTTTCGAAAATTTATGACAACGATATTGTCAGGAATACCGGGCATTCAAATCTACCTGGACAACATAAAGATACAAGGACGAGACTTGGAAGAACACGACCAACGATTGACGGACGTACTGCACCGTCTACAACGATCGAACCTCCGGGTCAACGTCGAGAAATCGGTTTTCGGTGTAAAATCAATGGATTTCCTGGGCCACCAAATTTCCACTGAGGGCGTCCAGCCACTGGAAAACAAGGTAACCGCTATAAAAAACATGAAAGCCCCGAAAGATAAGCGCGAACTCCAAGTTTTCCTGGGGGGGATAAATTTTTATGCAAAATTTATTAAAAATCGGGCAACAATAGCAGAACCCCTTCATCGATTGTTAGACAACGACGCAAATTGGAATTGGGGAGAACAAGAACAAACAGCTTTTGAAAACTTAAAAAATCAACTGATCGGATCGGGGATTTTAGTACATTTCGACGACAAATTACCGATTGTGCTCTCCGCCGACGCCTCGCCGATTGAGATAGGTGCTGTGCTCGCCCATAAACTACCAGACGAATCAGAAAGACCAATAGCATATTTTTCAAAAACCTTGAACAAAACTCAACGGAAATATGCACGAATTGATCGAGAAGCGCTGTCGCTCAAAGAGGCAGTAAACACATTTCCACCAATACGTATCAGGACGCCCGTTCGCTTTGATTACAGATCACCAACCACTCCTGGGAATCTTCGAGCCAAAAAATCGAAGCTCAGACCAAATATCGCCAAAACTAAAAAGATATAAAATAACGTTATCGGCCTATGACTACAAGTTGAGCTATCGGCCAGCAAGAAAACACGGAAATGTCGATTTTTTGTCAAGATTTCCGCTAGAAGAGGAAGTTGAAGAGGAAGAAAAAATCGGCGACGTCCTCATGCTGGAAGGCGTGACTCGAAACCCCGTGTCAGCAGCAGAAGTAGCTGACGAAATCGAAAAGGACGAAACACTTAAGCTCATCAAGATGTGGTTAAAAACAGCTTGGCCGCAGAAAGCCGAAAAAGAACATCACGGATTCTGGTCGAAAAGAAACGAATTATCAATCGAAAACGGTTGTTTATTATGGGGCTCAAGAATAATCGTTCCGAAAAAACTCCAACCGGAAGTACTAAGATACCTACACGCAAACCATCCAGGAATCGTTGCAACAAAAGCGTACGCTCGTTCATACGCATGGTGGCCCGGCATCGACAGAGAGCTCGAAATAATGATAAAAAACTGCGATCAATGCCAAGAGACACGGCCAAGTCCGCCGAGAGCACCGATACAACGCTGGGAAAGCCCGGGCAGGCCTTGGGTCCGGCTGCACATCGACTTTGCCGGTCCATTTCAAGGACAAACGTTTCTTATCGTCGTCGATGCATACACCAAATGGACAGTGTATGCCGCATTTCCTCAACGACATCGACCAACGTCATTCGTGAACTCGCTTTTCGCTTCGTTCGGTCTGCCCGAAACTATAGTATCAGATAATGACACATCATTCCGATCCGAAGAGATGCAGAAATTCTGCAAAAGAAATGGCATCGAATTCATTTTCATCGCCCCTTATCATCCCTCCTCGAACGGGCAAGCCGAGCGGGCCGTCCAAACCACAAAACAGTCGTTGAAAATACTAAAAGAAGGCGACTGGGAGACAAAAATCAACAGACTTCTCCTAAAACAGCACACAACACCGTCGAAGGCCACGGGAAGCTCACCAGCGGAAATGATGTTTAACAGAAAACTGCGGACTCCCTTGGACCTACTATCGCCTCAACACTCACACGGTGCAAAAATCGAAAAGGATACGCCCGCCGGGGCTCGCGCGCTAACAATTGGTGATTGTGTAAGGATGCGCACACACCGAAAAATGGGACCAAAATGGACGAGGGCAACAGTGGAGAAGAAACTGGGCCTCTATCGTACGAAGTACGGGAGATAATCACAGGAAATGTACACAAACGACATATCGACCACTTACAACACGTTCCAAAGCCCATAGTGCGAGAAGAAAATCCAAAAGAAAAAAAAGATGAAACGAGGACAGAGAAGAACGAATTACAAAAAAAAAACACAATTACAACCTACGCAGAAGAAACAACTGAAAGACAGAGACCTTCTGCTCAATTGTTCTTGTCTCGATCATCTCTCACCAATTTTTTGTATCTTTTCTTTATTTTTTATCTCTCCAAATGCTTATGTTCAGGCATTAAAGAAGAGAGATTTGTCGCGTTTATTATCCATCATCATTATTTTCATGTTTATTAAATAAAATCTAGAAGGGAGGGATGTCGCGTACGGCCCTGCAGCGTGTCTCACGCAGAGCACGCGGCAGTCGCGTTAAGGCGCCCTTCCGACGCGGTCTCGCCACGAAAGCGAAGCAATTGTACAAGTCGCGATGAAGCTATTATCAGCAACCGTGTGTTCCCTTGATTCCATACTCAACATCTGGATATTGATGGAACGCTACTCGATAACAGATTAGCACTCATTTCCAATAGAAACGAATGAGAAAGCACTTTTCCTGCTTATCCAGATGAATCCAGGATGGATGATGGTATCTCGCAGCTACTTGGACCGTTTTCTTTCGAAAATGACTTCAGCAATTGATGGAATCACCTGGCCAAGGTCATCGCGAATAATATCATTGCTCCAAAGCTCGTACACCGTTTCAATCGATGAAACGAGTGAACTTTGACCAAAAAACTCATGAATCCCATCTTGGGGTTGATGGTTTCTACGAAGCGACCATGTTTCGAACCTGGTCCACCAGCTTCTACGATTGGATTCATCTGGATATCGATGGAACGCTACTCGATAACAGATTAGCACTCATTTCCAATACAAAAGAATGAGAAAGCACTTTTCCTGCTTAACCAGATGAATCCAGGATGTATGATGGTATCCCGCAGCTACTTGGACCGTTCTCTTTCGAAAATGACTTCAGCAATTGATGGAATCACCTAGTCAAGGTCATTGCGAATTATGTCATTGCTCCAAAACTCGTAGACCGGTTCAATCGATGAAACGAGTGAACTTTGACCAAAAAACTCATGAATCCAACTTTGGGGTTGATGGTATCTACGGAGCAACCATGTTTCGAACCTGGTTCACCAGCTTTTGTAATTGGATTCATCTGGAGATCGAAAGAATGCCACTTGATAACAGATAAGCACTCATTTCCAATAGACACGAACGAGAAAGCACTTTTCCTGCTTATCCAGATGAATCCAGGATGGATAATCGTATCCCGCAGCTACTTGGGCCGTTCACTTCCGAAAATGACTGCAGGAATTGATGGAATCACCTGGCCAAGGTTCGATTTTTTTAAATCGAAAACGATAAAAAAAAACCTTTTTTTCCCGTCAGAAATCTTGCAACGATCCAACAATAATATCTTGCCAAAAAATCTTATCCCGGCGAGAGATCGAGACGATGGCACAATTTCCCGCTTCCTTTTGGCTAAAAACGACACGTTGTCGAAAAAAAAGTAATCATTTTTTTTGGTGGATCGAAGAACCTCAATTTTTGTTTCAAAATTGGAAAAAAGGTCTGTTCTCGCTCAAAATCGTGGCAATTAACCGATAATCGCACCTCGGTGAGCGATTAAATGAATGCAACTTGTTTGAGATCCAACGTAGATAAAATTTTCATGATTTCAGGGAACAGGGCACAATTTCCCGCTTCGTTTTGGCTAAACACGACACGTTGTCTAAAAAAAAGTAATCATTTTCGTGTGGTGGATCGAAGAACCTCAATTTTTGTTTCACAATTGGAAAAAAAGGTCTTTTTTCGCTCAAAATCGTGGCAATTAACCAATAATCGCGCCTGGGTGGGCGATTAAGGGGTCTGGCCACCCTGGCGAACCGAGAAATGCACTTTTTCATTTTTCAATTAATAAATCCGAAACTATCGGTCGGAATATTTTTCTTATTTAGGTCATTATCATGAAGAGTGTCAAGGGTAACATCATAAAATTTTATTTGAAAATATTTAAAAATGACGCCGTGACGTTAGTTGCCGCGGGGGTCCTCCACACGATACGCGCGGTCCTTGTCCCACCTGGAACTCGATTATGGTACATCTGAAAAATAGAATAAAAATTCAGGTTATTACAATGTAGTGCGACTACAATGTAGCGTAGCCGTTTTTTTTTCGAACGTTAGAAAAATTATGGTGAGCCGCAAAACAAAAATTATCATTTTTTACCGATATTTTCCAAGCAAAAGCATTAATAAGAAAAAAACGAATCAAGTTATCGAAAAAATCCTACGTAACATGGTAGATAATGTATCTGAGAATATTCGGTGAAAATTTGAAAGCCATCGAACGGCTAGTCTCCGAGATTTCGAAGGTACCATGTCAAAAAATATAGTTTTGAGATATTCGCAAAAGAAATTAGGCGAGTCTTACCTTCAATCAGCGATCCCTGGACCATAGACAACTCCTTCGACAACTGATTGCCAGTCTTGGGCCCTTCTTTGACCGTCCCTTCGTGCTGTTCTTGCTTCCTTAGAATCGTTTTGAGCGCGAATTTGCGCTGTAGCGCAGCGCTCATCGTCTGCTGTAGTGCAGAAAATGTAGCTGCGATCTCCGACGGTTAGATTGAGTACGTTCATCATGAGCAGAATACTCCGTGTTTTTACAGTACTTCAGGTACTTTTTACAGTACTTCAGGTAACAAAGTAAACGATTCATAACATAAAAGGACACAATACGACAGCGGTATGGGCTAATGCGCGCAAGTTTTGAAGAAAGGTCGCAGCGCGCGGTCGACCGCGCGCAGTGGGACTCAACCGCTCGCATTAGCGCAAAATCGGCCGCAGTAGCGCCAAACAGCCCGCAGTGGCAAATAACCGGCCGCAATGGTGCTCAAACTTGGAAAATGTGCCTGTAATTTTGCCAATATCGAGTGTTTCCATACGCAACAGGTCTAAAAATGTCCGTTGTGGTAAAGGATTCATAAAAAAAAAATTAAAAAAAAATGACAAAAAATAAAAATTCAGGGTGGCCAGACCCCTTAAAAGAATGCAACGAATTTGAGATCCAATGTTGATCGAATTTTCAAGATTTCAGGAAACAGAATAGAACTTGGTCAATCCGTGACGACGAATTATCGTCTCACGTTGCACGGAAAAGCGTTGTTTTCCATGCAATGCGCAGTGATATGCCAAAAATCTTATCCCGGCGAGAGATTAAGACAACTGCAATAATTTTCGCTCCGTTTTCATGAAATAAACGGCTTCGCCGAGGGGAACTTTTTTCAAAAAAAAAAAGATGAATTTTCAGGATTTTTATCTCCGAATTGCATGAAGAAAAACATCGTTAAGAATGTCATTAGTACGAAATATGGGAGTTATCGATTTTATTAAGATTAAGATGACTGCAAGAATTTCCGCTTCGGTTTCATCAAACAAACGACTTTGTCGGTAAAAAAAATCATCATTGTGCGATACGTCAGCTGATCTGATGTTCGCATTTCCAACCGCTTTCAATCTGTCAGAACAGTCAAAACATTCGTCGTGACACATTGCTAACGTCACTCGACAGTTACATGTTTCTCGCGCAAAAGTCGAGTCGTGTGACATTGCCGCCGAAAGAATCGACAAACGTTTCTGCTGTGAATGTGAGCGAGAGCCCCGTCTTGGCCCCTATGTCAGACGGCAGTGAGGCGTCGCACATCATGGCCGCCAGCGACCTTCTCATTGGCTTAAAAATCAAAAATTCTATTGCTTGCCATTTAAAAATGATTGTGAATTTTAAAAAACCGTTAAATAGGATTGCTCCTGATACCGTTCCGGAACCGTGGTTACCCGGACAGCAACTCTTTCTGAATCGACCTGTATATAGGGAGTAAATAGGTTGCATAATAGGGTAATTTAAAAAGTAGACATATGTGTGTGAGAGTGGACTATATGAGGTGAATAGGTTAAATGTATTAAGTATATAAAGTATATATAAGGTAGAAAATGAAAAATAATAGAAAAAGATAAATATATGGGGCATTCCACGCCAAATCGGACACCATTCTGCTTTAGCATCTCCGATTTTTTCGTTAATTTTTTATATTATAATACCCATTGAGAGAGATTTTCATGATTTTTTTCAATTTTTTCCGTCCAGCCGTTTTCGAGATATCGATTTTTCAAAAAAATCGTTCTTTGTTTTTCAAACATCCGTAACTTTTCGGAAAATGGATCGATTGGGACGTTTTTTTTTTTGAATTTTTTGTTTTTTACGGAACTTCAAGAGTACACTATCAGAAAAAATCCAAAACCGTCTTTCTTCAATATTTCGAGTTTTTTTCTATAAAATGTTGATTTCCGAAAAACACGTAGCGATCGATTTTCTTGAATTTTTTTCCTAAAAAACTATAACTCACACCGCAATTTTTAAGCCTAGTCCCGTGATGGGTAAATGATGGGATCCATTTTTTTTCGAATTTCTGAAATTTCATGTTTCTTTTTTAAACCACGTAGCAACCGATTTTCTTCAAATTTTCCGTTGAAATACTGTCATGCATCATGCAACGTTGGAATCCATGTTTTTTTGAATGTTAACATTTTTTGTTTCACTTACACTACCAGCGAAAAGTATCCGGACAAAAATTTGAAAGAGTGCCTGAACGGTTGGCCTAGACCAATTTAACCAACGCCGTTTTGAAGAGGACGGTTCCACCTTCAATTTGGTTTTTTTTTTAAATGTCTACGATTTTTTTTACACTCAGCACTCAGTTTTGAAAACGACAATTTTTTGTCGTTTTCTATCACTGTTTAGAGTGGACCCCGTTTAGAGTCAAAATGTTTTTTAGGCATTTCTGTGGATGAAATCATAAAGGTAGAAGACGACGCTTCAATTTCATTTTTCTAAAATTTTCGTAAGATTTTTTTTTTCAAAGATTTTTCGTTTTTTCTGAAAGATTTTTCGTTTTTTCTTAAAAAACGAAAAATCTTTTAAGAAAAAACGAAAAAAAAAAATCTTGGACGAACTTGGACGAACTTTTCAATGCGGTAGATAAAAATTCGCTCAAGGATCTGGCCGAACGTCAGGAAGAATTTTTACAAGCCTTTACAAGCCTAATTTTTTTAGCCACCCTAATGTACATTAGGGTGGCCGTTATTTGGGCTTTGGCGAGAAAAATTTGATGCCACCCCAAAAACGTAATCAAGGTATATAAAAAAAAATCTGTCTAAATTTTGGAGGCGCTCAAAAAATTGGAAAACGCGCCACCGAGCGATTGAAATTTTAAACGTAAAATACGTGTATTTTTCCTACGCGTCAACGATTTTTTTTTTCCGAGTACAATATTGATGAGAAAAATTTGAAACTTGGTGCACTTATTGTGCATAGTATGGTGTACAAAACCTAATTTTTTCAATTTTTTTCCTTGATAATTTTGTCAATGACAAGCTCTGTAAAGATGCTCATATTTCGTTTTTTTCGGTTTTTCCATTTTTGTTTCTGTTCAGGAATGAGCATGGTCAAATTTCCGCGCCACGACTCGCGCTCCCAGCGCGGCAGTATAGTCGCGAATATGGATAACAGGCGGCTGTCAAGTTGTTGGGTGGCCCTGCCACAAGGGATATCGTGACAACTTGACCAGCGTCCATATTAATTACTCTCTTCTTCTTCGGACTCGTAACCGAGAAGACGTGTGAGCTCTCGCTCTCTAGGACCTCGCGACGCGAGGCATCGCGGCCATCTCCGACAAGGACCGCTCAGCCTTGCTCGGTTTAACTCCTTTTCGGTGTTTTAAAGTGTCCGCATTATCACGGCGAAGCGACTGCTCCTCTAGTATTGTTATCAAGTGTATTCTCCGGGACATTTATTGTTCCAAACTCGTGGTAATCTCCGTTTTTCTCTTACCACGCGGCGGACACGTGTTGGTGTTACGCATTTTTATGCGAGTGATCGCTCGTTAATGGACGTTTGCCCTTTGTAAATAGGCAATAAATTATTAAAAGTGTACTCTCTAAACGCCTCGTGTCAGTCTTTTATTTGCTCAAACCCAAAATTCTCTTGCATGATTCCATCCCGCCCTCGATCATAAAAACAGCGGCAAAATCCGGGTCAGTTTCCGGAACAGTTTCAAATAAATTTTAAACAATTTTTTACTTGACTGGGCACTTAATACATAACGGAAATTTGAATTTGTATCAAAATTTGGATATATATAAATACAGAATATTTTTTATCAACACTTGAATCCAAAAAATTACCAACGACTATTTTCACATTTTCAGTTTTTTTTTCAGCGGTTGAAGTAGGGTTTCTTTGTTCGCATTGGGATAACCCCACTAATAATCTGCAACAACTTGCAGAATAAATTGCTTTTGATCCTCGTCGCGAGTCAGTCTGTCATTGTAATCGGTTATCATCTTGATTCCTCTTTCCATGACGTCATTGACAACGGTGAGATTTTTTTAAACTTCTAAACCGTGTTGATAGTTTTTTTTCTATTTCCACTCAGACCGATCGTTACCGACGCAGCTGTGGTCGATTTGAAATCTTTCGAAAAAAGCTATCGATCCAGGGTTTACGCAGAAATTGATGTTTTCATCGAGCAAAAGAGTAAAATAAATTTGCGATACAAAACCGTTTGTCATTTTCTGTTTGTTTCTAACTCTGTAAAAAAAAAATCGTACAACTATCGGAACATGAATACAATTGTGAGCAAGATTGCTATAAAGGAAATGTCAAACCATCTGTGGTATTTGAATACCGAAAATGATGCAATGGCATTTTTCGATGAAACCGTTTCTGCAAAGGTCCTAAAAAAAATGGTTGAAAATATTAGAAGCGAGCAGCCTCAGAGTAAGGAACAAACAGAAAATGACAAACGGTATTTTGTATCGCAAATAGATCCCTTTTGCTCGATGAAAACATCGATTTCTTCATAAACCCTAGATCGATAGCTTTCTTCGAAAGATTTCAAATGGACCACAGCTGCGTCGATAACAATCGATTTGAGTGGAAATCGAAAAAAACTATCAACATGGTTTAGAAGTTTAAAAAAATGTAACCGTTGTCAATGACGTCATGGAAAAAGGAATTAAACTGATAACCGATTACAATGACAGATCGACTCGCGACAAGGATCAAAAGCAATTTATTCTGCAAGTTGTTGCAGATTATTAGTGGGATTATCCCAATGCGAACAAAGAAACCCTACTTCAACTGCTGAAAAAAAACTGAAAATGTGAACATAGTCGTTGGTAATTTTTTGGATTCAATTTTTAATAAAAAATATTCTGTATTTATATATATATATATATTCACAGTTTGATACAAATTCAAATTTCCGTTATGTATCAAGTGCACAGTCAAGTAAAAATTTGTTTAAAATTTATTTGAAACAAAAATGGAAAAACCGAAAAAAACGAAATATAAGCATCTTTACAGAGCTTGTCATTGACAAAATTATCAATGAAAAAAATTGAAAAAATTAGGTTTTGTACACCATACTATGCACAATAAGTGCACCAAGTTTCAAATTTTTCTCATCAATATTGTACTCGGAAAAAAAAATCGGTGACGCGTAGGAAAAATACACGTATTTTACGTTTAAAATTTCAATCGCTCGGTGGCGCGTTTTCCAAATTTTTCGAGCGCCTCAAAAATTTCGACAGATTTTTTTTTATATACCTTGATTACGTTTTTAGGGTGGCATCAAATTTTTCTCGCCAAAGCCCAAATAACGGCCACCCTAATGTACATTAGGGTGGCTAAAAAAATTAGGCTTGTAAAGGCTTGTAAAAATTCTTCCTGACGTTCGGCCAGATCCTTGAGCGAATTTTTATCTACCGCATTGAAAAGTTCGTCCAAGTTTTTAGAAAAAATGTTCTACTTCAATTTCTGCGTTGCGGAGTTTTGTCGCAATGCACTTTTTTTTTAGTTATTGCCACTGTGCATGCATTGTTTCTAACCTCACGACGTTGTTATGTGGCAATGAGGTTTTTATTCCACACTCGCTCCAAATATGTACCTGTCTATTGATCGGCAGCTTACTCCGATTGAGGCACTGCCAATTGCACAGCCAATTGAATAAATATGTCGAACTTCACTCTGATTCGCCATCGTGACGGTCATACAGACGCTACTCGAGGACAACATTGTATCGTGTGATACGAACGAAAGCTTCTCAATAACAAAGTGCTTCGGGCTATTTCTCTCAACGTGCGCGTGATACAATGTTATCGTCGAGCGCTTCCTCGAAGAAAACGTGTTGTTGTCATATTTTTCAGCGATGCTCGTTAAATGGAGTAAATTCGTTATGTTGTATGAATAAAAATGGAATTTAAAAAAAAATTAAGTTGCAAATTTTTTTTCTGAATGATTAGGCCTTTCATTCCTCTTGAATTAAGAATCAAAGTAGATCAAGAGACTCGGCAGAGTCTCGGGACAAGTACATTTGAAAACAGCTGTGCGTCGTCTGCTTGTCCCGAGCGCTCGCCGAGTCTATACTTTCTCGTAGTAAAACGATTCGCGGTGGTGGGAAAAAAAATTCCGATGACATTTCAGCTAACTGTAAAGCCCAGGAGTCGTCTAGCGACCTGAAAATTGACATGGAGACTAATTACGCGATACCCTTTCGATAGAGCCCAAATTTGGTACGATTGATTAAGTAATTGCTGAGAAAAAACTTTGCACGGGCTTAGTCCTATCTCAGCCTGCGTCAGAACCACGCTACATCGAAGGATTTGACGTGTCTGTATATGGCCGCCCGACAACACATTCAAAGGGGTCTGTGCGCCCATCTTAGCCAATCCCGGGCTGCGAAATTCCTGATTGGTCGAGGCTGCGATGATTCCAATGGATCCGTCGTGTGCACACGACGGTGCAGACGAGCGAGCGAAAAATGTCAGCTGATATTTCGAAGGGCCATTTTGACGTGACTGTGAGAGAGAGAGATAGCTGAAATAAGTTCATATTTTCCTTTTCTGCCCTTGATATTTTCGAGAAAATAACTGCTACAATTGTTCCTTGTCGAACGACGAACGTTGGCTAACCATTTATTTTCTTGAGGATGCAAGGTTATGGGAGAAGAATGTGTTGCTGGTTTTTCGTTACCGAGTCAGAGCGAATGCTCTGATACAGCTTTGACAGCTCGTCATAACCTCACACTTTCGAATTTTCAACTGCCATATTACCGACATGCTCCGATGACGAGAGAATATGCTTCATGAATGAATCTGCTCCACATCTTTTGACCCTTTCCTACTCCCACCATTTTATTCATTTACAGCATGACTGATACATAATAATTCTCAGCGATGTAAAAAAATCTTGTCGCTGATTCGAGCCACATGAAAATCTTGTCGCAGAGGCGCGTGAAAATCTTGTCGCTGCAAGTTATCTAATAGCTCCGGATAACTCTCAGTGACATCAAGATCTTGTCGCTGAGCCACATGAAGATTAATCGCTGAGCAATAATATCTCTCAGCGAAACAAAAATCTTGTCGCTAAGACAAATGAAAATCTTCTTGCTGAGGCAAATGAAAATCTTGTCGCTGCGAGGGCTCAGTGACATGAAAATCTTGTCGCTGAGGCAAATGAAAATCTTGTCACTGCAAGGGCTCAGTGACATAAAAATCTTGTCGCTAAGCGACATGAAAATCTTATCGCTGAGCAACATGAAAATCTTGTCGCTAAGGCAAATCAAAATCTTGTTGCTGCGAGGGCTCATAACATAAAAATCTTGTCGCTGCGAAGGCTCAGTGACATAGAAATCTTGTCGCTGCGAGGGCTCAGTGACATAAGAATCATGTCGCTGGGCCACAAGAAATAATTGTACATTTATTCCTTTCTGCCAAAATTCTCATGGAGCCAAGGAAAAAAATTCTTCACTACAACTTCATGCTAAAATATTGATTTTTTCCAACTCGTGGTCAAAGGTCGAAAATTAAATTCTCGCGATAAATTGAGACTTTGGCACGTGTTCCCTCTTCGTTTCAGCATATCAAACCGAGTGGCTGGGAAAAAAATCATGATTCTACCATTTTCGCTTGGAGAAGAGCGATTTTCGTTTCAAAATTGATGAAAAATCGTCATTTTCAAGCAAAAATCTTGGTAATGGGAAACAAATCATATCTCGGTAGAAAATTGAGATAGAGACATAAATCTGGGCTTAAATTGAGCTCCACAGAGTCTAGTTGCTGAGAAAAAATCAGCATTATATTCTCATGGAGCCGAGAAGAAAACTTCTTCGCTACGACTTCATGTTCAAATATTGATTTTTCTAACTCGTGGGCAAAAGTCGAAAATTGAATTCTCGCGATAAATTGAGACTTTGGCACGTGTTTCCTCTTTGTTTCATCGTATCTAACTGAGTGGCTGGAAAAAAAATCATAATTTATACGATTTTTACTCGGAGAAGCGCGATTTTCGTTTGAAAATTGTCGAAAAATCGTCATTTTCTAGCCAAAATCATGGTAATGAGAATAAAATCATATCTCGATGAAAAATAGAGATAGAGACATAATTCTGGGCTTGAAATGAGCTCCACAGAGTCCAGTTGCTGGGAAAAAATTAGCATTTTATTTTCATGGAGCCAAGAAGAAAAATTCTTCGCTAGAACTTCATGTTCAAATGTTGATTTTTCCAGCTCGTGGGCAAAAGTCGAAAATTTAATTCTCGCGATAAATTGAGACTTTCGCACGTGTTTCCTCTTTGTTTCAGCATATCCAATCGAGTGGCTGGAAAAGAAATCATAATTTATACGATTTTTACTCGAAGAAGCGCGATTTTCGTTTGAAAATTGTCGAAAAATCGTCTTTTTCAAGCAAAAATCATGGTCATGGGCAAAAAATCATATCTCAATAAAAAATTGAGATAGGGACATAATTCTGGGCTTGGACTAAGGTCCAAATAGTGTCCTTCTGGGGAAAAAATCAGCATTCTATGTTCATGAAGCCAAACAAATAGATTCTTCGCTCCTATGTGATGTAAAAATGTCGGTTATTTTGTAAGCTGATAGTGAAAAGGCAATACTACCATTCTCGAGCAAAATCATGATTATGGCACGCGTTCACGTTTCCTTTCAACTCAACAAATTATGTGGCTTGAAAAAAAATCAAAATTTATACTATTTTCACTCGGAGAAGAGCGATTTTCGTTTGAAAATTGATGAAAAATCGTCATTTTTAAGCAAAAATCATGGTAATAAGCAAAAATTCATATCTCGGTGGAAAAGCGAGATATAGACATGATTCTGGACTTAAATTGAGCTCCACAGAGTATATTTTTTCCGAAAAAATCAGCAATTTATTCCCATAAACCCAACTAAATAAAATCTTCAGTTCCAAGTCATGTAAAAATGTCGTTTTTTTTCTAAGCTGATAGTGAAAATGCAAAAATACAATTCCCGAGAAAAATTAAGATTATGGCGTGTGTTGACGTTTCTTTCCAGCTCAACAAACCATGTGGACAACAAACATGATTTTATCGTCGTTGCTTGGAGAAGAGCGATTTTCGTTTGAAAATTTATGAAAAATCGTCGTTTTCGAGCAAAAATCATGGAAATGGGCCAAAATCATATCTCGGTGAAAAATTGAGATAGAGACATGATCCTTGGCTTCAAATGAGCTCCACAAAGTACACTTCCAGGGAAAAATCAGCAAATTATTCCCACCGGACTGGAAAAATTGGAGACTCTCAATCAGAAAAAATAAGTGATATCCTAGCCAAAAATCCCCTCCCGGGGAAAAAAGCTTGGACAAGTACATTTGTTGGTGATCCCCATTTCCATTTGTTTTCACAGAAAAATCTAATCCCCCCTTGAAAAAAATTGGGAACGCCAACAAAATAAAGAATTTAAGAAAACCCAAAAAAAAAAAAATTCAAGAAGATTGAGAAAAATGCAAGAAATGCGAGAATGGTAGAAAAAAATTAATGGTATTCGCTCAGCATAAAAAATTCTGATATCTATAAAAAGACAAGTATTAGCGGTCTGAAAATCATGTTGATGTTCGAAAATCAATTAACGAGAAAAAAGAAAATCTTCCAAAAAGACACGTCTCAAAAAAAGGAACCCCTAAATACAAAATGGCGAATCGACAGAAAAACTTCATAAAAAAATACAAAACTAATGTTTGCCATCATATGTTGAGCGTATGCGCACAGAGTACTTGGCCGGCCCGAAATTTTGAATTGAAGTGCTCAGCTTGGTTAATCTTGGCATAACGTAATTATTTGGTTTCAGAAATCTTTTTAGAAAAGACACGCGAAAGCTTGGCGAAAATATCGAGTCAATTAAGGTTCTCTCCTAAAACGATTTATATTTCAAGCTAGTAATACAAAAAATTGCTAGAAGTTCAATTTTTATCGACGCATTACGGGTCATTTGATATAATCTTTAGCTCCACCTTAATTAGTGATCAGTTGTTATTTTTCTACGTATCCATACTTGTGTAAGATATTGCGCAAATGATTTAATTAATTAATTGTATATCAAATTGAGAGAAAACTTTAAATTTGTACTAATTTATTTGAATGTACGTTCAGTGACATTTGTGTAACGCTTATCATTTTTCTCATGAATACAACCAAGTTGTTCTACCTATCTATAAATAGCGGAAGCTAATACAAAAAATTTCGGGCCGGCCAAGTACTCTGTGCGCATACGCTCAACATATGATGGCAAACTTTAGTTTTGTATTTTTTTATGAAGTTTTTCTGTCGATTCGCCATTTTGTATTTAGGGGTTCCTTTTTTTGAGACGTGTCTTTTTGGAAGATTTTCTTTTTTCTCGTTAATTGATTTTCGAACATCAACATGATTTTCAGACCGCTAATACTTGTCTTTTTATAGACATCAGAATTTTTTATGCTGAGCGAATACCATTAATTTTTTTCTACCATTCTCGCATTTCTTGCATTTTTCTCAATCTTCTTGAAGAAAATTCCCTGAAAATTTGAGCCCTTAATATAAATTTTAAGTACTCGCCCAAGGCGTCCAATGATTTCCCCTTTAAAATACACGTAAAGTTCGATTTTTCTTCTTAAAAGTTCTACAGATCAGAGGCATTTAAAGGTACGATCTTGGTCGACGAACCGATTTATTCATAATTGAATGCTCTACAAAAGTGTCCATTGTGACGTGATTGTAACTCGAACTGGCGAGGTCGTACGGGTCACTAAACCCAATTTTTTCATGAAATTCTCGTTTTTTTACCTCTATCTCGTAAATGACAAGAGCTACCGAAAAAATAAGAATGACAAACTTGGAGGAAATTCAATTTTCTACAAAAAAGTATTGAAGCACCAAATCGCTAACATCGATGTTTCTTGAGATATTGGGCTTTTAAGTTGAGGTAGTATGGAATTTTCATGGATTATTGAGCTAAACTGTATAAGTTGTTAATCTAGAAATTTACAAATTTTACAAAATTTTTGTAAATTTACAACATATTTGTAACTAGAAATGTATAGGTATTCAATTACTGGTAAGTAAATTAGAATAATCAGGGGAAAATCAATCGAAAAATTCGTGAAAAGTAAAAAAAACAATTTTGGGCACTTTGAAAATGTGTTTTTTTCTCGAATTCCAGTTTCAAAACGTTCAGTTATTCAACTTTTCAATCATTTGAAACTTAACAAATAAATATTTGATGATTTGAATGACAATAAAGAATCGTAAATTAACAACTTATACAATTTAGCTCAATAATCCACGAAAATTTCATACTACTTCAACTTAAAAGCCCAATATCTCAAGAAATATCAATGTTGGCGATTTAGTGCTTGGATACTTTTATGTAGGAATTCGAATTTCCTTCAAGTTTGTCATTCCTATTTTTCCTGTAGCTCTTGTCATTTACGAGATAGAGATAAAAAAACGAGAATTTCATGAAAAAATTGGGTTTAGTGACCCGTACGACCTCGCCAATTCGAGTTACAATTACGTCACAATGGACACTTTTGTAGAGCATTCAATTATGAATAAATCGGTTCGTCGACCAAGATCGTACCTTTAAATGCCTCTGATCTGTCGAACTTTTAAAAAGAAAAATCGAACTTTACGTGTATTTTAAAGGGGAAATTATTGGACGCCTTGGGCGAGTACTTAAAATTAATATTAAGGGCTCAAATTTTCAGGGAATTTTCTTTAAGGTATTCCCTATAAAAATGCGAGATGGGAGTGAAAAAAAAAAATGTCGCCAAAAAAAAAAGCACCCTAATATATATAAACTGTACGAAAAAAATCATTACTTCATTTATTTATTTTTATATTACTAAGATATCTCATTCTTTGTTAAATTCGAATTTAAATAATTGAAATTGAAAAACGAACGACGAAACGCGATGACGTCACAGCGGGACAAATGTCCCCTTTTGAGACAAATTCTCAAAAAATTTTCACCAACATCATCGTTCTCAGAATGGACCGAGTCGATTTTGTTGCAACAAAGACCAATCGGAAGAGAGAAATCGAAAAAAATTCAATAGAAAAATTGACATTGTTTGGTCCAGCCGTTTATCTGTGAGATCGATTTAAAGGCGCTGTGACGTCATCACTTCCGGTATATTCGCGTATATAAGAGTGCGGTAGCTTTCTTTTAATACTTGGCGTCGAGCCGCTACCGCGTCTCTTGATATCTTAAATACATTTCAGATACATCTGGAATATATATAAAGATACGTACATTTTCGTCAGAAAATATTTCTTTGAAATGAATTTGAGATTGTGACGGTCTGGCAATAGTGAGAAATCTAGAGGTGGCCCTAGCGCAGTGGTTAGCGCTCCGGACTACGACTCCGTGGGTCCCGGGATCGAGTCCCACTCGGATCGCCTTTTTCTTCGCTCATTATTGCTGGACCGAGCCTCGTCACAAAATGGTGTCAGAAGTTTCTCGGACCGACAACCCGTTCACACATACTACGGCCCAAAGCAGCACATACTACGGCCCAAAGCAGCACATACTACGGCCCAAGCGGCACATACTACGGCCCACAGCGGCAAATACAAGCCCAGAGCGGCAGAATCTACGAAAGCCCAACGCGGCAGAAAAATGAATCTTCGAAAAAAATGAATTAAAAATGTGACGTTAGTCGACGAGGACGTCGAACACTGTAAGAGGGGGAGTGTGACGGTCTGGCAATAGTGAGAAATCTAGAGGTGGCCCTAGCGCAGTGGTTAGCGTTCCGGACTACGACTCCGTGGGTCCCAGGATCGAGTCCCACTCGGATCACCTTTTCATTCGCTCATTATTGCTGGACCGTGCCTCGTCACAAGATACACCGATAATATACAATTAAAATATATTTTTTGATATATGCAAAACAGTATGGAAAATATATTTAAAATAATATACTCCGTATATCTAAAATATATATTATTATATATTTTGAAAATATATTTTATTATATAATGTAAGAACATATATTATACATGTTTATATGCACCGAGAAATGTATATTATTGTGTACTTAATATACATCCCCTTTTAAGTATTTAATAACTGAAGAAAAAGACGTTGGATTGGGAAAAAATGTCAAGTTCTTAAATGATACAATTCGCCTACCAATAAAACAAAAAATTAAAATCATAGTTTTCGTGGTATTGGACGTAGTATTGGATGTATCGAAAATAAACAATTTCTTCGAAGGCTCTGCAAAAAAATGCAAAAAATTGGCGTGCATGGTTAACTAAAAAAGCCCGGGAAGTGTATGTTATGGCTCTGTAAAATTCAAACGTTTATAACTCGAGAACGGTTTGAGCTACAGGGCTGCCGTTTTGCACAGATGTTTATCTACTCCGGCTCTTCATTCGTTGAGAATTTTGTCGGAATTGATGGAAAACTACGGATTCTACGGCATTTTGAAATTTTGAAAAAAATGTCGTAATCGCTCTAGTTTCCGCAAATGTCAAGATCTATTATTAATTTTTTTTTTTATAAATAGAGTATCATAATAGGAAGGTTTGTATTGAATTTGGAAGTGATCGGTTGAACGGTTTAAATTTTATGGATTTTCGAATATTACAAAAATCTTAGTTTTCCGAAAAATCGTTTATTTATGTCAAAAATCGAAAATCTTGTTCATTCAAATCAAGATAAAAAATATTCATCAGATTTCATTAAATCAAATTTTTTTAAAATTTCGTTTTACCTGGCTCTCCAGACTTAAAAAAATGATTATTAATTCCGCAAAGAGGAGAGATATTTGGTTAATATGGAAATAGGAAATATCATCGCGGAAAGAGAACAGAATAAACAGCGAGCATTCGGAATAATATGGAATCATCATCGCGAAAAGAGAACAGAAAAAACAGCGGACAATAAAAACAATGACACAGCTCTTCGCCGAACTTTTTTAGTTAACCATGCACGCCAATTTTTTGCATTTTTTTGCAGAGCCTTCGAAGAAATTGTTTATTTTCGATACATCCAATACTACGTCCAATACCACGAAAACTATGATTTTAATTTTTTGTTTTATTGGTAGGCGAATTGTATCATTTAAGAACTTGACATTTTTTCCCAATCCAACGTCTTTTTCTTCAGTATGGTTCATTCTTGGCCATGTTGCAATGATTTCATTTCTTTTTGTCGATTCAGTTCAAGAATTTTTGAGAAGATTTTGATGAAGGTCAAAAGTTCGTTCGCAGGGAAGAAAAAATGCAATAAATTTCAAGTCATCATTTTTCTATTGAGGTTGCGATCTTTTAAAGTTGGCGTTCTTTTTTTACTTTTCAAAAGTATTTTTCCACGGATTTCACTTCTTTTTGGAAAGCGTGATATTCATCAACATTTTTTTTGTAATTATAGAGGCATTATTTCTTCTGGTCGCCTGTTCTCGAAATAAAATGAATCTCTTCAAAAACTTCTGTCGACACCCCTGGTAAATCTCTTTGAATATCTCGACAAGAGTCATGATCAAACACTTAAAAAACTCTCGTCGAGACTCTTGTTCAATCCTTTAAGGGAACCTCGAAGAGACTCGTGGTCAATCTTTCAATGAAATCTCAGTGAGGCCCTTAGTCAATCCCTCAAAAAATCCCGTCTACTCTTGGACAATCTGTTGAAAAAACCTCATCGAGACTCTAAGTCGACTATTTAAAAAAATCCCATTCAGACTTTTGACCAATCCCTTAAAAAGTCTCGGCACGATTCTTGGTTGATCTGTCTAAACAAGCTTCGACGAGAATCTGGATGAATTTCTTGAAAAAGTCACGGCGAGATTCTTTATGAATCTTATGAAAAGAGTCTCCGTAACGCTCCCACTCAATCCCTTAAAAAAATTCGGTCGATACCGCTTCCGTCAATCCCCTCAAAATATATCGGCGAGGGTCATGATCAACCCCTTAAAAATTCCCGTCCAGACTCTTGACCAATCCCTTGAAAAAGTCCCAGCGAGACTCGCGGTTAATCCCTTAAAAACTCCCAATAAGATCCTTGGTTAACCGTTTCAAAATCGCCGTCCAGACTCTTCGTCAATCCCTCAAAAAAGTCCCGGCGAGATTTTACGCTTCTCCCTGGCGCCCTTTCTCCTTTCGTTCTCCCGTTTTTTTTTATCGTTTCATCGTATTTTCGGCTGAATCCTGACTCCGAGCAAAATTGACCCAGGCGCACGTAATCCTGCTTTAAGAAACGAAAAGAATCAGCCGAAGTTGGACCCTTTTCGTCAAATTTTACCAGAGACATGAACTTTTCAAAATTGGGGTCATTTATGACCCCACGTCACCGGAATAGGTTGAATAAAAAAAGGTTACCGCTCCGAGGTCAAAAAACTTCCGTCGAGACCCCCGGTCACCCCCTTAAGAAATTCCGACCAGACTCTTCGTCAATCCCTCAAAAAAGCCCCGGCGAGATTTCACCCTTCTCCCTCGCGCCCTTTCTTCTTTCGTTCTGCCGTTTTTTTATCGAATCATCGCATTTTCGACTAATGTTTCGACTCCGAGCAAAATTGCCCCAGACTCAAGTGATCCTGCATTAAAAAACGAAAAGAATGAGCCTAAGATGGATCCTTTTCGTTTAATTTCACCAGAGACATGAATTTTTCAAAATTGGGGTCATTTATGACCCCACGTTACCGGAAAGTTTAAATAAAATGAGGTTACCGTTCTAAGGTCAAAAACTTTCATCGCGACTCCCGGTCAACCCCTTAAAAAATCCCGTTCAGACTCTTGGCCCATCCCTTAAAAAAGTCCCGGCAAGATTCTTGCTTAATCCCTTAAAAACTCCCATCAAGATCGTTGATTAACCCTTTTAAAAAAATTCCGTCCAGACTGAAGAGTCTGGACGGGATTTTTTTCCAATCCGTCAAAAAAGTCCCGGCGAGATTTTTCCTTTCGTTCTCCCGTTTGTTTATCGCTCCATCGCATTTTTCACTATATTTTTAACTCCGAGCAAAATTGCCCCAGGCTCACGTGATTCTGCATTAAAAAACGAAAAGAATGAGTCCAAGCTGGACCCTTTTCGTTAAATTTTACCAAAGACATGAATTTTTTAAAATTGGGGTCATTTGTGACCCCACGTTACCGGAATGGGTTGAATCAAATAAGGCTACTTTTCCAAGGTCAACGAACTTGCGTCGAGACGCCCGGTCAACCCCTTAAAAAATCCGGTCCAGACAATTGGCCAATCCCTTAAAAAAGTCCCTGCAAGATTATTGCTTTATCCCTTAAAAACTCTTATTAAGATCGCTGGTCAACCCTTTTAGAAAAATCCCGTCAAGACTCTTCGTTAATCCCTCAAAAAAATCTCAATGGGACTCTGAGTTTATCCCTTAAAAAAGGTCCGTCGAGACCACTGGTCAATCCCTTAAAAAATCGCGGCCAGACTCTCCGCCAATCCTTCAAAAAAGTCCCGACGAGATTTCTCCCTTCTCTCTCGCGCTCTTTCGTTCTTCCGTATTTTTAATTTCAAAAAGTAAAAAAAGAACGCCAAGTTTAAAAGATCGCAACCTCAGTTGAACCTTTGGAATTAAAAATCTTCTTGAAAATTGTTAAACTTTATTGAGACAAAAAAAAAAGTGAAATCATTGCAACATAGCCAAGCATCCATGAATGAGTGGCTAAATTCTACGGGAAACGAAACATAAAAAAGGGCACGTTTGCGTACAAGGGCACGTGTACACGTACACGTACTTACCGGACGAATTCACTGCAAAGATCATACAAAAACTTGGCGTGCATGGTTTTCAAAAATAATTTCGGGAAGATAAAAGATGAACGAACGTACCAACCAGATTAATGATCATCTCGTTTCCGTCTATGATAGAAGAATTTTGATTTTTATATAGCACATGTCAGTTTGTATTAAAGACTATTAAAGGCAAACTATACGTGAAAAACGACAGTGTTGTGTAGTTGAATGTCGCGAACTCTCCCCCAATTGAATATCGCCCGCCGGACCTCCTGTTGCGAAGTATCCTATGGACCAAGGAAGGACAGTCAACGCCGAACGCGGTCTTTTCAGCCCTCGTCTCCGCCTCGTGCGCTTGGCTACGACCACGGTCTTACATACAGGTCCGGAAACTCGGCACAAAATCAAGGCGTAGGGGTAGAAGACCGCTTAATGAAGCTCCGGACTAGTTCGCAATGCCGTCACTACTTGTCGCTGCGATCTATTCTCCGATTGCGAACAAGAACATAACCTCAAAACTGTCAAAGTTTTGGTGGTGGTCTGTTACGAACTTAGCTTTTTACAACATATTCAGTTATCTATTTTTAAACATCAATGATATGCAATTTAAAAACATTTGGGGCATTTGTTTGTAGGTTAACCCCTTGTTCGGAGCGTTCGGAGCTTAGATCGCAGCGACTGTAGTGGCGATTTCATGAACTACGCGTTGTGGCTTCAATAAGCGCATCAGCCGCGCGATGGGAGTTTCCAGACCTGTATGTAAGACCGTGGCTACGAAACGTCCTGAAAACACCGCGTTCGGCGTTAAATGTGCTATTTTGTCTCTTTGTTCCTTAATGAATCCCATCTGCCCCCTCCCCTCCCGGAGACTGCTATTTGAAGAGCGTTTACCGATCACTATTGGTCTATGCTGGATGCAGTCTTCTAGAGAAATTGGATAAAAAGTAACCTGTCTTTCTGTGAATGAATGTCAGGACACCATTTATCCAACATATAGCGGATGAGGAAGAGGGAGTGAGTCGTCTGGTCCCAGACGTAAAGCGGGCGTACGGTCGTGTGTTGTGTGCCAAATGTGGGTGGTAACATCTTACAGAGACCGCAGCCGCGCCCGCGTGGTGAGGGAGGAGAAGTGAGCTCGGCGATCGGTGATGAGCCAACCCAGCCCCGAAAGCCTTTGCTCTTGTCTGTTGAACGAGGGTTGTTTAAGTCACATCGACTTCCAACCTCCGGGGTTGATATTGAACGGTATCGCAGGGGAGGGTCGGAGCTTGCTCCGGCTCTTTCGGGCTTGGTGAACCCGCGAACCCGAGCTGGGTGTAGGGGCCCGATCTGGATTAGCAGACCAAGCCTTAGCGGAACATGATGGACCGCGAACGTTAGACCAATGGCGTTGATTGATATCGCGAGGGCCGGGAGCCTAGTGGTGCTTGCACCACTCCTGGCCATCGGGTTGAACTCGCGAGGCCAGGTGGTGGAATGATGTAAGTTGCACTCTCAACTCGAAAGCTGGGTCGTCAGCCCTGTAAGGAGGTGTAAGAAAGTGCTTCCCCCCCCCCCACCAAAGGGCCATGTTTTGTGTTGATCTATCAGTCGTGGATTTGGAAGCTGTTCGACCGGGTTGGCTCACACCAGCCACGCGAGTCTGCGGCGTGCTGACAGGGCGATCTCTGCCCCTCGCAACATGAGTGCCGTATCATAAAAAAAAAGCCGAGAGGCTAGGTGGGTACGCTAGACACCGAGGTGAATATAAAAAATGTTCCCCCTTAGTGGCTTCCGCAGTACGGGTAAACATGGATGAGGCGTTCCTTCGCCGAAATTATTTTTGAAAACCATGCACGCCAAGTTTTTGTATGATCTTTGCAGTGAATTCGTCCGGTAAGTACGTGTACGTGTACACGTGCCCTTGTACGCAAACGTGCCCTTTTTTATGTTTCGTTTCCCGTAGAATTTAGCCACTCATTCATGGATGCTTGGCTATGTTGCAATGATTTCACTTTTTTTTTTGTCTCAATAAAGTTTAACAATTTTCAAGAAGATTTTTAATTCCAAAGGTTCAACTGAGGTTGCGATCTTTTAAACTTGGCGTTCTTTTTTTACTTTTTGAAAGTATTTTCCCTCGGATTTCCCTTCTTTTTGGAAAGAGTGATATTTATCAATTGCGGGGACATTATAAGAACATGGGGGTTTTAGGGAGGCTAGAGAAGAGACAAGAAAACAAATTAAATGGGTTTTTAAAAAATTTTTTTTTAAGAGTGCCTCAGAACTCGAGTGTTCAGCGGTGAGCTGAACAACTAGAGATTCTTCATCATTGGCGCTTAAATTTGAGGATCCTGAGAAATGGGGGATAATTATCGATTTTAGCAACAAGAAATATATCACAAGAGATTAATGATTAATAAGGTTTAAAAATGACGATTCAATACGATGACGGGACATTGGATGCACAGTTGCTTTAACGCGCTAAAGCTGCGGATAAGTACTTTCTGAAATCGTAAAAAAGTTACAATACGATAAGAGGTTATTAGATCGAGATATTTATACCTGGTAACATAAAAATAAGTGGTTTAAACTCGTTGTAAGAACATAGTGTATAAGTCTTTTCCATTACGTGGCCAACTCCGCTTCTCTACTTTCAAATCATCGACGGCAATCCAACTTTTGCCTTGACTTCGCAACACACTCGTAAAATGTCCATGCTGAATATCGTCACCATGGTGGAAAACAATTGTGGGGACATTATGGGAACATGGGGGTTTTAGGGAGGCTAGAGAAGAGACAAGAAAACAAATGAAATGGGTTTGTAAAAAATGTTTTTTTAAGAGTGCCTCAGAACTCGAGTGTTCAGCGGTGAGCTGAACAACAAGAGATTCTTCATCATTGGCGCTTAAATTTGAGGATCCTGAGAAATGGGGGATAATTATCGATTTTAGCAACAAGAAATATATCAAAAGAAATTAATGATTAATGAGGTTTAAAAATGACGATTCAATAAGATGACGGGACATTGGATGCACGGTTGCTTTAACGCGCTAAAGCTGCGGCTAAGTACTTTCTGAAATCGTAAAAAAGTTACAATACAATAAGCGGTTATTAGAACGAGATATTTATACTTGGTAACATGAAAATAAGTGGTTTAGACTCGTTGTAAGAACATAATGTATAAGTCTTTTCCATTACGTGGCCAACTCCGCTTCTCTACTTTCAAATCATCGACGGCAATCCAACTTTTGCCTTGACTTCGCAACACACTCGTAAAATGTCCATGCTGAATATCGTCACCATGGTGGAAAATAGCACTGAGAACTCTATAACTATCCCGATTAATCCGTACAGTTGTAGTCGGTATTTCTTTAATATTGCACCTTTTCTTTTCTATTTTACCGTTCTTCATTTCAAAAATTAACAATTTGAGAACCACAATCGTTTCTAATGCGGATATATCAAACTTTTCATAAACATCTGGTGCATGACAAACCATGCAGGGCCGGTCACATCGTAAAGATTTCCCTATGCTATGGTCAATCATATATTGGAAATTATAGGCCGCTTTTCGTAATTTGGGCACAATGAGCGAAATAATAGTGTTTGAACGAACACTACTTGTTGTGGAACCGCAGGAATTGCAAGATGTGACTAAAGTTACTTGATGTTCAACAGCATTCCTTAGGGCACGCAATTTATCGCAAAGAGAAATGAAAAAGTCACTTGGATCTTGTTGGGCTTTGTTGATGAAGGGCTCACCAACGAATTTTCTCACTTCGAAAACGTCAACGTTCATATCATTACTCATGTATGCTTTGAAAACAGACTGAATACTCAAGATTTCACTACAATCCTGCAACATAGTTTCTCGGATGGACTCACAATGTATGATGCATTGGAGGGTTGAATTCGCATAACACGATAAATCATCATCATTAATAAGCCCTCTCACGTGAATTGGAATAGGATCATTCGCAATGTTTTTCTCTGTTTCCTCTTGACATTCTGCAATTCTTGCTGCTACTGCCCATACTTTGTCGCATACCTTCGCAGGACGCTGTTTAGCAACGCTATAAGCCATAAGATCAGGTCTATACAATTTTCGTAAACGATTGTATTCAACAATTGCGTTTGTATTAGCTTTCACGGAGGCTGGATCATAATTGATGAGATGCAAACCTTGCAAAGTAGTGATGCGCGATAGAGCAACATAAATTTGCCCACAGATGAAGATAGAATTTCCGGCTTCTACTATAGCATTTTTTAAACTGAGACCCTGACTTTTATGAATGGTCATGCCGTAACTCAGACATATGGGAAATTGCTTCCTAACAACGAATGCTCGATCCATAATTTCGAATTTAACGCTACAACGTTCCAATGCGTATTCCAACCCTGTTGGCAACAAAACTCGGATAGTTTCAATATCACCACTTTTAACATCTCGCCCGAACGAAACAATTTTGCAAATTGTACCATTCACGAGACCCAAAGTTACATCAATATTTCGTCGAATCATTATCGTTGCTCCGATTTTCACGATAATGTTTTTAGCTAATGCAGCTGTTCTGGAGGTACCTTCATCATCGTTACATAAAGCTTTCGTTACTTTTTTCTTAATATAATTCGGGCAATCTACAGTGTCCCTTGCCACGAGCCGTATCTCTTCTGAAGCGAGTCGCGTTAACATGGCTGAATTCAATGCATCGCATTGATTACAGGTCGGAAGTAAACAAACAGTATCTGGAGGTAAATTAGACATGTAATCGCATAACTCGTATAAACGACCATCAACTGTTTCTTCCTTGAACTGCAATTTTCGTGACTCCAAGATCTTGGTATCCGAATCGATAATTGTGCCTATACGAATTCTAGACAACAAATCCCTATACGTATTATCGTCTTTTTGACGCATGTTTATTGTCAATTCGTCATAGGAAAATAACTCGAACCACAAATGAAATGATCCTATCCCTCCGATATATTTTTCCGTTTTATCACTTGATAACATAACGAAAGCTGGATCTTCATGTACAGGTGGAAGCTGCAACAAATCTCCAAAGAGGAGTACATGTTTCTGACCAAACCAACCATTTTCAGAGTCTTGGGTATTGAATATTTCCGCTAACCGCAAATTAATATACATCAAGGTCACATTGGAAATCATGGATACTTCGTCAATTACTATCAAAGTAACATTTTTGAGTTCAGCTCGTAACAACTTGAGTACTCCATCGGAAAGCTCTTTATACTTTGCAGTGCGCCCATGTTCAACGGGTAATTGAAGCAATCGATGTATTGTCAAACCATTGACATTGAATGCAGCTATTCCTGTTGGAGCAGCTACTGCAGTATCTTTTCCAAAATTCTTCTTGAGCCGTGCTCTAATAGCGCTTAAAAGATGACTTTTTCCGGTTCCTCCCGGTCCGCTTACGTAAAGTCGGAGTGGCTCTTGATCCAAAGTTATAGCAGATATGACTTTATCGAAGACACGCTTTTGATCGGCATTCAATGCATCGACCATCTGCGTCACGTTCTCAACATCGATCATATCTGCAATATCTTGAACATCTCTCACAGCCTCTTCTACTTCAATCGGTACGCATTCTAATACACCGTCGTCATTACCAAGACATTCATCTGCATTTTCAGGACTATCTTTCATCAGTAATTTCTCAACGTCTTCATTCACATACTGTATAGCTTGTTGAATTTCATCTATTTTATCGTGATATCGCAGAGCATCGGCAAGTTCTGTCTGCAATGACGAAAATGCCTCACCCCAAGTATCTTTATTGTTTTTGAGATCATCAATATCCGCGGAAAAAATCCCCTCCCGGGGAAAAAAACCCTGGACAAGTACATTTGTTGGTGACCCCCGTTTCCATTTGTCTTTATAGAAAAATCTAACGCCCCTAAACAAGAAACCTCCAATATAATGAAGAATAGAAAGAAGCCTTCGAAAAAAAGTTGATGATTTTCGCTCAGCACCAAAAATTCTGATATCTATAAAAGGACAAGCATTCCAAGCTCAACCAACTCAAGTTTGCCATCGTACGTTGAACGGATGAGCGGATGCGCACATGGTACTTGTCCAGCCCGAAATTTTGAATTAGACTGCTCACATTAGTTGAACTTGACATAACGTAATTGTTGGGTCTCAGAAATCTCCTTAGAAAAGACATGCGAAAGCTTAGTGCAAATCTCGAGTCAATCGAGGTTCCCTCCTAAAGTGATTTATATTTCAAGTTAATACAAAAAATTTCGGGCCGGACAAGTACTCTGTGCGCATCCGCTCATCCGTTCAACGTACGATGGCAAACTTGAGTTGGTTGAGCTTGGAATGCTTGTCCTTTTATAGATATCAGAATTTTTGGTGCTGAGCGAAAATCATCAACTTTTTTTCGAAGGCTTCTTTCTATTCTTCATTATATTGGAGGTTTCTTGTTTAGGGGCGTTAGATTTTTCTATAAAGACAAATGGAAACGGGGGTCACCAACAAATGTACTTGTCCAGGGTTTTTTTCCCCGGGAGGGGATTTTTTCCGCGGATATCATTTCTTTTTTCTGAACACTCTCAAAACCTAGAGTTTTTACATATTTGCATAATGATAACATCGTGAATTTATTTCAATGATTCGAATTGGTTCCTACTCTCCACTCCACTCATGTGACGTCCGATTATGAAACCAATTATTTGCCATGATTCACTTTCAGTTGAGTTGCTCTCTCTATTGCAATGTTCAATTTCTGTGGTGAAAAGGTTCTATCTATACAATATGAGCTTTTCAAACTTATTGTTAAAAGGAGCCTCAGAATTACAAGTTTCTATAAGGCGAGATGCCTGAAAAGTGTAATGTATCATCATTGGCTCATTAAGTCTTATATTTCTTTAAATACTGATCAATCAATTAATATTATTCGTATTAAGATTAAGGTGATTGATGGAGACATAAAAGTTTAGAAGGCAAAGAGATTTTTGTATGCGATGATAGAAGATACCGGATAAAGAACTACTATCAAAATAATAAATTTCTAATCTTTGGTAGAGTTACTCTCCATTCAAGTCGGGTTTTTTCAATCTACTCGATACGCACTTTTTCTCTTATACTGTCTATCAATGGATGAACTATCGATGGATAAGTGAGTTTTTTTTATTAATACTTTGTTCTCTTTGGTTTTATTTATCGATAACAGTGGTAAAATGTCTATCCAAATCGAGTATATTAACATTATCTTTCACAGTGCTGTATTTATTTCGATAAGAAAAACATATAAGCATCATTTGCATTAACGGGCCAGGTTTTCTTTTCAATGGTAGTATCATCTACCTTCATCCAAGTCGAACGGCCCTGACGTATCATGCATGTGTAGTGGCCAGTGTCGATATTTTCACCATGATGAAATATTGCACTAATCACGTTGTATGTCTGGCCACACAATTTTATCTTCGAGCTAGGCACAGCCTTGATTTTGCAACGCTTTTTCCTTTGCTTGCCTGTTTTGAGATCAACTGATGATATTGCCAATAGAATTACTACTACTTTTTGGACGGTAGTCAACGAGAATCGCACATCCCTTCTCTTGGCAGGACAATTATTGCAGGGAGAATCAGCTGATTTCCAGTGTTCTAAATTGCCATCGATAACTTCCTGGAGTGTCAACGTTTTTTTCGAGTTCGACACATCTACAATCAAAACATTTCTACGTTCTTCTGTTGAAGTGGTCGTATATTCGCAGGCTTTACAACGAGCCTTCGTCAAAAGTTGAAATTCTACAACGCTCTTAATGCACGGCACCGCTTGGCACACGCTATTGAAAAACTTCAATGCATCTTGCCTAACGGGTTCAACGAATGACTCACCAATAGATTTTCGAACTGAATTCAATTGCAACGAAGGGCTGTCTTTGTTTCTATAGATATTTAATAAAGCCGCAAGGGGTTGACAATCGTTTGCTTTTTGAAGCAATGTTACTACAATAGGCTCGCAGTTGAAAATGCATTGAATGACAGAATTAGCATAGCACGATGTTCCGTCATTATTTAGGAATCCAGTGATAGTCTTGTTTCGCTGATGACAAGTTTTGTCATCCTGTATTTGCACATCGTCCAAATCTTTAGGCACAGCCCAAATAACGTCACGCGTTTTAGTTCCTCGACTATCTGGAATCTTTATATTTTCAAGGTCTGGCCGATATAACTTTCTTAACCGATTATATTCGTTGATACATAAAGGATTGGCACGAATCGAATGTGGATCGAAATTTATCAAATGTAATCCATCGAGAGACGTTACTCGCGACAGAGCTACATAAATTTGACCACAACTAAATACTGAATTTCCACACTCCATAACAGCATGTTTCAAACTCAATCCCTGACATTTGTGAATTGTAATACCATAGCTAAGGCATATGGGAAATTGTCTTCGTACCACATATACACCGTCAATGACTTGAAATTTGACACTTACACGTTCTATATCATATTGTGTACCGTTCGATAGGGCAATTGTCACTTTTTCAATTGTACTCTTATCTAAAGATTCGGAAATTGCAACTATCGTACCGATTGTCCCATTTACGAGACCTACCGTAACATCGATATTTCGTCGCAGCATAACTTTGGCACCAATTTTGACAGCGATCAACCGAGAAAGTCCTGCCGTTTGACTCGCGTCATCCTCCCACCGCTGTAAAATTTTTGTAATTCTGGTTTTAAGTGATGGTTTGTCGATTATGTCTTCGGATATTAGTTCAATTACTTTTGATGGAATCAAGTCTAGCATTGCCTCATTGAGCACATCACACATCCGATTAATTGGCATTAAGCAAACTGCATCACTGGGTAAAGAATTAATATAACGGCACATCTCCTCGATTCTATCACAGATTTTGGAAGATTCCAATTTGATTTTTCTGGACTCCAACATCTGCATACCCTCACTATCTATGCAGCCAAACCGAATTTTCGAGAGCATGTCTCGATATGATGAATCATTTTGTTGGCGCATGTTGATAGACAATTCATCATACTTGAATAAATTACCCCACAGATCGGTGGTACCTAGCGACCCGATCAATTTTTCCACCTTCTCGTTAGAAAGTTTCATAAATACGGGTTCTTCACGAACAGGTGGTAGTTGTAACAAATCACCAAAAACTATAATATGTTTTTTTCCAAACCAACCATCTTCGACTTCAGCACTGTTGAAAATTTCAGTGAGTCTCAAATGAATGTACATCAGGGTAATATTCGAGACCATGGATATTTCGTCAATAATAATAAGATCAACGTTTTTCAAAGTGTCTCTAATGACTTTTAAAGCAGCATCCGACAATTCCTTGTATTTTGGCGTCTGATTATGTTCAACCGGTAATTGGAACAACCTATGTACGGTGAAACCGTCTATATTAAATGCAGCTATTCCAGTGGGTGCGGTTACAGCCGAATCTTTACCTTTAACTTGCTTGAGCCAGCAAGTTAAAGTTTTTATCAAAAAACTTTTACCTGTTCCACCTTCACCGCTCACATACAATCGTAATATTTCACTGGAATTCATTGTTTTCGTAACCAAGTCGAAAATACGTTTTTGGTCTGCGTTTAATTCTTGGATCATTTCTGTAATATTAAGCTCTTTATGACCCTCGTTCGCGACTAAATTAACAAAATCTTTCATCGCTTCGCCAGCTTCAACAGGATCGCATCCATGTGGGACATTATCTGAATCGGAATGATTTTCCTGATCTTTGTCCAGTTCATCCATTTTTTGCTGAACTAATTCTTTGACTTTTTCCATGTTTTTCGCGATTTCGGACAAACGCTCATGATATTCAGCGGCCATAGGCAATGAGTCGTGCACTGAACAATATGACGCAGTATATGTTTCCTCATCATTCTTAAGTTCAGTCACGTTTCGCCATGGCTGGAATAACACCAGTAACGAATAAAAGTATTTTTCGGGATTAGTTATGGGATCATATTGATAATGATTAATTAGATAGCCACGTTCGCGTTTCCGTAGATACGAGCCAGGTTTCAATTTGTAAAATACAACATTTTTCCGTTGAGGCATGGTATTTACTATGTCATACCACTTTGCATAATCATAAAGACACAGGCTGTCTAATTCGACAGGTCTCTTTGGATAATTTTCGATTAAGCCGTCATAAAAAATATCGGTAGATTCCGCGTCCATAGCCTCCACTACTTTGCGGGGCTTGACTCGTCTACTTCTGGTAATATTAATATCAACCCACCGGATGACCGTTTCGGGATCGGTTTCAAACAAAGAATAGCCTAACAATGTATCAGCTGCTTCAAGTGCTCCACATTCTCGACTATTCAATCCACGCATTCCAATATTCCAAAGCCTACTGGCTACAGATTTCGTACTATTCATTTGATCGAAAGTCACCCCGACATGCGTTTTTTCTGATTTGGAAATATACTTGGTAATATACCAAGCCAACGATGACGACTCTTCTCCTACGAATGAAATGTCCATATTACCCTCCCACACTGTCAATACAGCAGGGTTGTAGTTATTTATATTAACTTCATCAAGACCACGAGGATTGTCATAAAGTTGGCATTTTGATTTCAACTTTCGCCTTCCGGCAATGGATGTTTGAACGTCCCTGATAATCCATTCGTTAGTTACCGGTCTTGGAAATGAAAAGCGACAAACTTTACGATTTCCGCCTTCACCCTTCGTTCCTACCGATTTAGTACGCATACAGTAAGAATTGTGATGATGACTCTGATGTGTTGTAACGCGACGGTACAACGTGGGCGAAACTTTTGGATTCGGCATTCTACAAGTCACGTATGTTTTAATGAAGTCAACGACTTCTTCGTTCGAGTTTTTTCCAAGAATTGGAGCATTCTCTATCCATATAAGTGAATGGAAATGTTGGGTGCCTCTTCCTTGATACTCTCTTCTGATTACATAATGTAATACTTTTCCGATCGGATTGTCGTTTGACCTGAGAAAATCGACCATTGCGCGGAATTCGTTATTTATAAATATCGAAGCTGATACAGGATCAGCGTTTATGAGTTCGCTCAACGATTTATTACCTTCCACTGAGGGGTTCATTTCTCGTAAGAATTCCGATAATCTATCCCATTGCCACTCACTCGGACTCAATGTGAGAAACCATGTCGGAGGTCCATAATTTCGTAGCATACAATTCAAATTACTTCGCGGTATTTGCCAATACTGTTCGGTATTTCGAAGTTTTGAAAATATTGTCGACAAATTTCCTTCCAACTCTCCTTTCATCAAATGTGCCAAGTAGGAAGCAGATGTATATCGCATGCGTCCATCGGTTACGTTAAGTTTATGAAATATACCACTCTGTAATTGTCGAATATTATGTGCATTCAAAAGAAAGAATATATATTGTTGGTTTAATCGGAATTGGCTGTTCCTTGACAAAATGCGCAATTTCGCATATTCAAAGCTCGAAAGATGGACAGGTCTTTCCTGATGTTCTCCATTGATCCCATCAGGATATATATCTGGGAAACACAATAAATCTAGGATTTTGTGCCGATTATCCAATGGTTCATCATGAACTTTCAACATCTGATAAAGCTCTGTTGAAGTTTTGTTTTCTTTGGCAGCGTGCATTCGAATAATAGTGTACTGTTCATAATAAATATCGGAGGGTGTCATTTGTGTCAATAAAGCTCTCGCGCGGCCCTCTATCGGCTTAGTTGGAATTGCTGTTTGGATACCAGGACCTTGTTGATTTTTTTTTCACACTCCTTAAGATCAACGTCAATATCTTGTTGGGTTTCCATTTGACGATCCTCAGGAACGATATCTGGGTCGTCAATATCATCATCACTGGTACATTCTGGGGGAATTTGATATTCAACCTCAGGGAGATTTGTGTCTAGCAAGTCCGACCATCGCTCGGGTAATTTTATTTCGCTATAAAGGGGATTATTCTTATTCAACCATAAAAGGGCATCAAATACTTTTTTCTTGTCAACTATCGATTCCCAAACTTTTTTACTTTTAGTAGGAACGCCACGAACTAATATGTACAATTCATGATTCACATTGATTGGACTTGTCGAGGGACAAATTTTTTCCAATGTTTTTTCTAGTGGTAAAGGTAAGTGAAAAGCTCGCCCCTGAGCTTTACTATACATTTTTCGGTGAGGTATATTTTTTTTATGAACTGTTCCCATTTTGACAACTGTTTGGAATGCTTTGGCTCTTTGAATCAAGATTTTTTCATATTCATTCAAGTCTGTGAGGTGAGAAGGCGCCGCACAGACTTGTAAATTATTGAGAATACATGTTGGAGGGATATATCCAGAGCGAAGTTTCGTCAAACAATACTGACAAATGTAATCCGAATTACAGTCTTCATTTTTTTCAATAAAGACTTTTAAATCATCCCAAATCTGTCCAGTCGGTACGATACGTAAATTGCTAAGTTTCCTGACGTCTGTCAAACAACACAGCTTTTGACACGACATACATGGGAAGCGTGGCAGATTTGATGTTTTTTTCTCAAATGCTTTAAAAGCCTGTCCATATTTGCTAAGTAAAGCATCTTCGTCCAATAGTATTTCATCAGTACTTTGGAAATGAGTTGCATTTTCTTTCGCTTTTTCCGCAATTTCTTGCAACTCCTCAACATTCATCGTATCTAAAGCGTTATCAATCTTCATTACGTGTCGGAGCAGCCCTGATATACTATAAAATAATCGTTTTAGCAATCTGACTTGCGGAAAATGCGGTGATAAAAATTCTAAAGACAGCAGCAATGATTGGCATAGGTGAGGCTGCATATAGCATGCTTGGCTATGACCAATCCTACCTTCAATGTGTTTTACCGTACATTTACGAATTTTAGGTAGAACCGTTTTTAACTTGCGCATGGAGATATCACGCATAATGATCATGAACTTTTCAAACTTATTTAAAACAACATCATCCGGAATTCTGCAATGTTCGGAACAATCCCATGTCCGAAACTTACTGCGGAACTTTTTCGTTTTCGTTATAAGTAACGGTAGCACGTTTGTTGCTTTAGCTGCAACATTTAGAATGATAGGCTCAGTGATAGTTCGAGGATGCACGTAAGCGGTTTCTTCGTAATACGGTTCGGACCGTGCTGTATGCTTTCTGATAGATCCGCACAAAGCAACTATTCGACCATTCTCATCGGAATCTGATACAGCAGCCTTAAGTGTTAAACAAATTTCAGCTTTGCGTTTCAGTTTTTCTAAAGCTTGTCTGAGTGCAAAAATCTTTTTACCTCTTAATCTGAAGGACCATTTAATAATGCGCTCTGCTTCAAAGGAACATCCGCCGAACGAATTCAGGCCCAATTTTTCTGTCAGTCGCCTGACATACACTCCTTTAGTAGCAGTCGTTTTTACGCTATCATTAGTTTCGCGAATTCGGTAATACTTCCGAGATAATGATTTGGCTTTCTGTAACTTCAGTTTTATATTAATATGCGGTACAGTTTTTCGGAAAGCTTTCTTCGCGCGGGACTGAATAGTATTTGCAGCTATAAGTTTTGGACGTTTTGAAGCATTTTTAAGCACCGCATCATTGGAAATGCAAATTTTTCTTTTTCTACATCGATTATCAGTAGATATACCTTTTCTGATATCGTCCGAAGAATGAACCGATAGTAGAAATTTCGATTGTTGATGACGATTATCAAGTTGTGTATCGATGGAAATTGAATTCATACACTTTTTTTCATCTTCACTACCTTCCTCCTGGTTTATTTGTAAAGGAGTGCTATTTGAGACTGAACATTTCAAAAGTTTTTGACGATTCCCAACCGTAGCATCGATTGAAATCGAATTCTTACGCTTTTCCCTCTTGCCAGAATCGTTTATGAGTGGAATAACTGTCTTTTTTCTGACGGTGATTACTGAACGTTTTTTGCCACTCGCTATATAAAAATTTTCATTATTTTCCTTATTTTCAAGACTACCGAGGAACTTATCGTTTTTCGTTTTATCGCCCAAATGTTTGTCATTAGTCCCAGCTAAAGTAACAACTTTGGATGGTACAAGTTTTTCCTTGCTAGAGCTTGTTTTTTGGATTTCTGCCATGATGGGAGATGTGAGATCAATGAATTTTGCCGGCACATTCAGTTGAGGTATAGAAAAAACCGGGGAATTGTGATCAGAAAGCACTAATTTCTCCACCACATTACGCGAATTCGACACTCCGCAGATTTTCGCTACCTGCGAAGAATCAAGTTCGCGAGGAAAGTGGTTGTCACCCATAACAGTCAGCTCTCGTTTTATTGCATTTCTGTTCACACAATCATGAGCTTTGGGTGTGCTTGCGTCTTGAGAGTATTGGTTGCTTTGTCGCCGAAATTTTTGTCTCGATGCGTCCCGTTTTCGAATTTTCAACTGCTCAACTGAGCATATTTTAATAGAATCTCCTTCCTTAACTATCCGCGGGAAATGACTAATCATTCCAGTGTCAAATATTTTCAACAAATGTTGGCGCATATTCTGCACATCGTATTGTATTTTTTCCGGCTTCACCTGAAGGAAAAGCGATATTGCAAAAGCGATGGCAAAGACACCGCAGTCACTTGAATTTGGTTGATTCGTGACAACTGGGAATTTAACGGGACGCTGATCGAATCGGTACGTTGGAAAGAGACGCTGGAGATACAATTTGTGATGCGGGTGCAACTTTTTCAGGTTCATAGAATCGAATATAAAAATAGAGTAGGTATCATAATAAGCGCATACCCAATGTCCCCCTATATTATTGATTCCTTCTGAACTATGCAAAATTTGAATAAATTTACGATCAGCTCTCTGTTCCGTAATATTATGAGGTAATTGTACCTTCCATGTTTCTTGCATCACAAATTCAGATGCAGAATGTTCCGCTAAAAGCCTACCAAAAATGTCTATGTGATCTCCAGTGAGCCACTCGCCCTTAGCTATGATGTTTCGATCTTTGATATTTAATTTGCTCATAATGATCTTCGAAATTGAAATAACCAATCAGTTAACCGCTAATAGCAGATTACAGTATCGCGCACGAAGCAGCGTTTGGTATCGCGCACGTAGCAGCGATCGGTTTAGCGCCACGAAGCGTTTGGTATCGCGCACGTAGCAGCGTTCGGTTCAGCGCACGAAGCAGCTATTTGGAAAAGTAGTATAGAAAGAGTGAAAGAAGAGAAGAGTATGGGTGACAAGAGAAAGAAGGTCTCTCCGTGAAACGCCTCCAGAAATCAGGAAAACCTGCACACAAAAAAAAAAGCTTGGCAGAAATTGACAAAATGAATTGTCGAAAACAGTAGTTTTGTTGAATGCGAATGAGGTCAAAATGGAAAAAGGGCATTATCACGATCGATCGAATTTGTAGCACAGAAATACAGGTGAATGAACTTTCTATTTCTACAGCTCGTATATTTCACAACCAATGCAAACCATTTAATTTAGACAAACTGAACTCCCTGAAATGGAAATCAATGTAGTTGATATTTACAGTAAGAATCAACATTTTCTATGTCAACCTCGTCGCCGTCTTAGTTTCGAAATTTATACTATCAAATAAAACGAATCAGTAATGTCAACACTTTGACCAACTGAATGATCACCGTGCAGAGTTTTTTCTCAGCAATTACGTCATTATAATCCTAAGAGCCCAATCGAAAGCTTTTTTTCTCAATTATACTCCAATTCATTTTTCAAATCGGAGTATTTCTCCTAGGCTTCGTAAGATAATCAAAAAAGCATGCGAGAGTCTCGATTTTTTGCCGAGATATGATTTTCGCCCTAAAACATTCAATTTTAAAAGAAAAACTCGTTGTTTCGCGAAAATTGGATTGAAAAGACATTGCGCAACCCGAAAACTTCGAATTTTTGTAAGTCCCAGCATTTTCTCCGGAGGGCACTTTTTTCGACCTCGCCATGAGTAGCCCATTTGATCGAGAATCGAATGAAACACGTTTCTGGCCTATCGTGGGAGATTATTTTTTTCATTCGGAAAATTTCCGAGTCCCGAAATCCTCGGATATTTTCAAAGTCCCACGATTTTCTCTGAAGGGCACTTTGATTCCAGACTTTCAAAAGGGCGAATCTCGATTTTTACCCGAGACCGTATGAAAATTTAGATGAAATTTACTTACGATTACGATTTGTGGGCTTAATCCAATGGGTCGCGAACAAACTTATCCAACGGTGACACTTTGGGTAATTGTGTCCAATATATCCAAAAAATATCGGGTCACTTTCGATTTTGCGGTTCAAATATCGTACAGTAATCTAAATCACTATTTTGATTTTGATTAATCGAGCCACGCGAAACGCTTACAAACTTTCCGTTAATTAACTTCTCAGTTAGTCGGTTAACTGGGGAAATATGATCGCATCGGATTAGAGCGACCGCTTCGATCGTACAGGGGAGAAGAAAAACAAATGACTCGGGCGCGTCGGTCGATCGTCATTTGTTTTTGTTACATCGCCATTCTTCATTCGTCATCGCAGCCGAGCAAGTGTAAGTACCTCGTTTTTTTTTTTGTAATATTTGTGAATAATTTTTGATTATAATAGAAAATTCATATTTATTATTTTGTGTTTCCAATTTACAGCTGAAAATGTCCGAAAACGATCAAGAGATGCTGGACGAAGAGAGGCTGCTCCAAGAAGACCTCAATAATGAAAAGCACGCGGCCGGAGGATCGGGCGGATCGGCATCGCAGTCAGGGCCGCCTGGTTCCTCGGGGTTGGACGGAGGTGCCGGTGAAAACGAGGCAGTACAACAAAATAATCGTAAGTACGGTGAATAAAATAAATAATAGTAAAACCTGTGCTCACTGCGCATGGTTCGCATTGTGTTGCACTGCGTCTGAATATTCCTCAACGAGGAAGGCATTTTTGCTTACAGTCTTGGCATAAACTCTTCTCAAATGGATACTGCGTATTCATCGTAGACAGAGTTTACGCCAAGACGGTAAACAAAAAGTTCAATGGATATGCAGCATCCATCGTAGAAGGAATATTCAGACGCAGCGCTTCTTAGATGGAAACTGCGTATGAATCGTGGATGAGTTTACGCCAAGACCGTAACTGACAGGGCTTTTGTAATTGAGGAGCATTCAGACGCTGTGCGCACTGTGCATGGTACACATTGTGTTGCACTGCGTCTGAATATTCCTCAACGAGGAAGGCCCTTTTGCTTACAGTCTTGGCGTAAACTCTTCTTCAATGGATACGCAGCATCCATCGTAGAAGGAATATTCAGACGCAGCGCTTCTTAGATGGAAACTGCGTATGAATCGTAGATGAGTTTGAGCCAAGACCGTAACCGACAGGGCTTTTGTAATTGAGGAGCATTCAGACGCTGTGCGCACTGTGCATGGTACACATTGTGTTGCACTGCGTCTGAATATTCCTCAACGAGGAAGGCCCTTTTGCTTACAGTCTTGGCGTAAACTCTTCTTCAATGGATACGCAGCATCCATCGTAGAAGGAATATTCAGACGCAGCGCTTCTTAGATGGAAACTGCGTATGAATCGTAGATGAGTTTGAGCCAAGACCGTAACCGACAGGGCTTTTGTAATTGAGGAGCATTCAGACGCTGTGCGCACTGTGCATGGTACACATTGTGTCGCACTGCGTCTGAATATTCCTCAACGAGGAAGGCCCTTTTGCTTACAGTCTTGGCGTAAACTCTTCTTCAATTGATACGCAGCATCCATCGTAGAAGGAATATTCAGACGCAGCGCTTCTTAGATGGAAACTGCGTATGAATCGTAGATGAGTTTGAGCCAAGACCGTAACCGACAGGGCTTTTGTAATTGAGGAGCATTCAGACGCTGTGCGCACTGTGCATGGTACACATTGTGTTGCACTGCGTCTGAATATTCCTCAACGAGGAAGGCCCTTTTGCTTACAGTCTTGGCGTAAACTCTTCTTCAATGGATACGCAGCATCCATCGTAGAAGGAATATTCAGACGCAGCGCTTCTTAGATGGAAACTGCGTATGAATCGTAGATGAGTTTGAGCCAAGACCGTAACCGACAGGGCTTTTGTAATTGAGGAGCATTCAGACGCTGTGCGCACTGTGCATGATACACATTGTGTTGCACTGCGTCTGAATATTCCTCAACGAGGAAGGCCCTTTTGCTTACAGTCTCGGCGTAAACTCTTCTTCAATTGATACGCAGCATCCATCGTAGAAGGAATATTCAGACGCAGCGCTTCTTAGATGGAAACTGCGTATGAATCGTAGATGAGTTTGAGCCAAGACCGTAACCGACAGGGCTTTTGTAATTGAGGAGCATTCAGACGCTGTGCGCACTGTGCATGGTACACATTGTGTTGCACTGCGTCTGAATATTCCTCAACGAGGAAGGCCTTTTTGCTTACAGTCTTGGCGTAAACTCTTCTTCAATGGATACTGCGTATTCATCGTAGACAGAGTTTACGCCAAGACCGTAACCGACAGGGCTTTTGTAATTGAGGAGCATTCAGACGCTGTGCGCACTGTGCATGGTACACATTGTGTTGCACTGCGTCTGAATGTTCCTCAATTAGAAAGGCCCTTTGCGCTTACAGTCTTGGCGTAAACTCTACTATGACTCTACTATAATATATTTTAAAAAATTACATTTTTTTTCAGAAAGGGGTACTCGAGGAGGCTGGCGGGTACAAAAAGCGAAAAAATTATATTACCTCGCCCAGCTGCAGGACCACGCAGCCCACATTCTCAGCCGCCGGGACATGTGGAGAGGGCGGGCTCGCGGTCCGTGGCGTGGACGAGGCGATGGTGATCGTCATGGTGGTTCCGGCGAAATGTAATCCTTTCAAGAACCGGGCCCTTCAAAGAAAAACGCTAAAACACTAAAAACCTACGAAAATGTAGAAAAAGGAAAAATAAATAAAATTAAAAAAATAAAACTTATTACAGGGCTCTCGACTCTGGGAGATTTTTATTTTTCTATTTTTCAGGGATTTATTTCCGACCTCAGAAACGTCTGCACCAAAGCCGGCGTTTTCGCTATTCGCCTCGAACACGAATACGTCATACAGGAAGATTTCATGAAAGCCGTCCGAAAAGTCTCCGACAACAAGAAACTCGAATCCAAACTCGATTACAAACGTGTCTAGTTTTCTTTTCTCTCATTTATCGCGTATGTCACTAGCTTAGGTACATTCTTATAATAACACGAAAATTACAAAACTCACGTTTGTATTCGAGGTTCTCGTTAATATTTCACGATAAAAACAATTTTAGAACCCAATGTTCAACGCTTCTCGTTTTCGGATTCTAATTCAACAAAAAGCTGATTTTCTGTTTTTTTTATTATTTCCTACGGAATTGCCATCAAAAACTTGGAAATTCCAAAAAAATTTCGTCATTTTGAATGTTTCGATGAGCATTTTTTCGTTGAACACTTTTTTCTTCGGTTTTTTAACTACAAATATTAAATTTTACGTTTCTACATTCAACCTCATGGATTATTTTTTGCGCAATCGTCAGAAAAAGCTTTACTACAATTGTAAAAAAATTAGTATTGTGAATATAATTTTTCTCGTGATTATTAACAAGAAATATCGGATTTTTCGTCTCAATTTCAACCCCCATGCATTATTTTTCAAGAAATCTTCACAAAAAGTTTCAAAATATGAAAAAAATTGTTTCTTTGAATATTTTAAGGGGAATTTTTTGTCTAAAATTTTTTCTCGTGATTGTCAACAACAAAGATCGGATTTTTCGTCTCTAGAATCAACAGCCATGAATTATTTTTTCATGAAATTGCCAGAAAAAGCTCCAAAATATGAAAAAATTATTTTTAATGTTTTTTTGAGCTCATTTTTTGAGAACCTGGAAAATTGAGCACATTGCATCGACGAATACAGTCAAAAAAAACTTCTTTATTAATAACAACAAAATACAGAATTTCTAAGTAGCCAATCGTGATTTTTTTCGTTCGCGATATTCTTGTACGTTGTCGAATTTACGTAAAGAATTGGGTAGATAGAGGCTCTGCTTGTTGTTGGCATTTTTTTCTGGACTCGATCACTCGTAAACGCAGGGTTGTTTACGACTTGTACACACGCCCAAATATTCTTCGTTCGTCGAGGTGAATATTGTGGTTATGCCGTGATAAGCGTCCATGTCAGCATGTTGTGATGTTTTTGATTGTCATCGATTGCCAACTTTGGCAACGACAACGAACTCGTCGCGTCACTCAATAAATCGTAGCTTAATAAATTTTCACCGATACACATCACAACACCGTTATCGTAAATAGTGAAACTCATTTTTCGCATTCTTATTTGAGCAAGTGCCGAGGGTCGATAAAGATTATTCCTCACTTTACGACATTACCAGACTTCACTCGTAACGCTCGTAACCAAACCTTCCTGTCCAATGAGAACACAGGGCGATGTCGTTAGTCGCGACCAATCAGAAACACGACAGCGACGTTGGCCCTTTCTCTGTGTCATATACATACACGCACGCACACTTCGATCATTGCATAATTTTGCCTGTGCAAACTTTTATCTCAGCAATTACGGCATCAATCGTGATGATTTATGGCTCAATCGACGGACACTAACTTGATTAGTCTTAGAATCAATTTTCAGATCCTGACATTGCTTCTGTGATTCGTAATTAAAAAGAATGTCTACC